>JAPKLX010000044.1:2259862-2356039 GCA_026898415.1 Leonotis leonurus | reverse complement strand
TATAACATGAATTTATTAGTTTAATTTATTTATTTGTTGTTTTAATTTATTTAATTAGTTATTGCATATTATAACATGAATTTATTAGTCTACACCCTTGGACGTGGAACCTATTTCAACCTGTGGTGGAGATGGTAGTGAGGGCATGATGTTTAATACTCATGTCCAAAGTAGGGTAATATGCATCAATCTGTGATGGCACAACGTTTGGCTGCGAAGATGAACACTGAAGATCCGATGTCACGTACACAACAGGAGATGAATCATTAAAACACAACTGCACTAAGTCTTCATCCCTACGTAACTGACATTTAATAAGTCTTCCATGCTGCGACCTGGACAAATAAGATACGCGATAATCTCTACCATACGAGCTCAATATGTTGTCAATGTAACATCTCAAATTATACACTGAAATGTTAGTTTTGGCTAGGGGCACAATCTGCTCTTGTCCGTTCATGTAACAACAGTCCTCCCAATATCCTCCATACCTCACGTTCACATACACGAATTCCGTCATCTATAAAACAAAATTAAAACAAAAATATTGTAATATATGTCAAGAATCTATAAATTTATCGTGTTATTATGCATTTAAACTTCAACTAATATACAAAACATATCATAGATCATATTTGCAGTATAAAAAATCATAGAAAAATCCAAAATATTATAATATACGCAATATATTTGGGATTCCTCGGGAATGTGTCGGACCGCTTGGACAATGTCCACGGGCGGTCCAACACTTTTACGAGGGATCCCAAATGCATTTCATCTAAATAATTATTCTAAGATTTGTTATCACATTTTTCCAAACAAATATATAACATTAAGCAATAAACACTCAATATACAACAATTTAATACGTACATTATCGTTTATATCATGCATACGTGCTCTAATTGCAAAAAAAAAATATAGAGTATTGTTTAAATAATATAAATATACATACAGAAGTTGGGACCCCTCGGTTAACTTACGGACCGCTCATGGCATTCCTCGAGCGGTTCGACACTTTCCTGAGGGATCCCAAAAGTATAATGTTTATTATCATGATAAAAACGTGTACCTGAAATTTCACTTCAAAATTCCACACCACGAATGTGTTTAAGCCTCGTTTATGGATTGAAAATGAAATATAAGACAATTTTTTGGAGAGTTTGAATGTGTATGGTAGTTCACGTTTTTTATAATGTGGATTGAAAATGAAATATAAGACAATTTTTTGGAGAGTTTGAATGTGTATGGTAGTTCACGTTTTTTATAATGTGATATCATTATATAGTGTATCATAGGGATATTATACAATACAATGTGAGTACCTCAATTATTTATTAGGAGAAGTAAGGATATCTTAAAAGTTAAAAGAAAGATTCCAATTACAAATTTGACTTGTCAGTTTTGCACAAACATTGATACAAATTATTTAAGTTTCGATTTTTTTTTAAAAAAAGGGCATTTTTAACATCAAAATAAAGTGGGGGGCATTTTCCACGTACACTATTGAAAGAGGGGCATTTTAAATTTTCTCCCAAAAATGTAATTAGTAAAAAAGTAAAAGAAATAATGAGAAGAAAATTTAGGAGTAAAAAACTGAAAACAAGAAACAGAATGGCAGGTCGCCTACTTTTGGCTCCTTTTAAGACTTTACTTTCTCACGGGAGAGGTTCTTTGCTCTCACTCCCCCACCTCTCTCTCTCCCTGCAAAATTTCTCCTTTCATCTTCCTCCTCATAGACAGACCCCTTCTGTCTCCACCAAAGTGGCTCAAACCTTTTCAAAACGCAATCTTTTTTCATCCCTTACAAGTCAATGCTTTCATTACCAGTCTTCTTCATCCACCACCTCACTACCAAGTACCATTAGGCATTTGCCTCATTACTGCCTATTACCTCTTTTAAAGGATCATAAATTAATTAACCGACAGATTTTTCACTCTTTCAATTCGTCGACATATGCTCTTAATTCATCTCCTCTAATTAACTTTCTTGCAGCTTCTGTATCAATTTCATCGACAAATTTTGTTTTCTACTGAGCTTCTGCTTCTCTTTCTTTCCTCTTTTGTGCGAAACTAATTGTAAACATGGAGGCGGTCCGGCGGCCGCTGGCGAGATCGTCGCTGGTGGCTCTCTTCTTTGTCGTCCTCACCCTCGGCGCGTTCGTTTGCACGCGCTACCTCGACTCCTCTGCCGCCGTGAGTTTTATTTTATTTATTATTTCTCTTTCCATTTTTGCTATAGTTGGCGACATATATAGCTCAATCTTTTCAAAGTTCAAATTATTTTCTTCAGATTTGATTTATTTATTTTGTATGCTATTCTCCTTTTCGATTGATTTTTTGTTTTTTTTTAGCCTTTTGTCTTGACTGTATTGAATATTATAGTCTATATCCTTCAATCCGGAGACGGTGATGAACACTAAAAATTCCTAAGTTTGTTCTCAGATCCATTTACATTTCATATATGTTTGTTGATAGAAAAGAAAGAAGTAAATAGTTTACTTGACTAAAAAAATATGACATAAGTACGAGTAATTGAACTGGTCCTGAAATGAGATCTAGTACATGTGCGCTCCAGTAATTCATGGGGAACATTATAATAAGGTTTGAGTGGGAACTTCAATACCACTCCTATGTTGAAGCTTTTGAATAACTGTAGGTAAGAGAAGACTGTATACTTCAATTAATTACAAATAGTAATGTTACTTAGATCGCCATGTTGCTTCTTTCAATAAAATGCTCGCAATAACACGGTTACGTTGAACAGAATGTGTAATTCATCCTTTTGTACTGGAGAAATGGGACTCAACCGAGCTAAATTTGCTTTCACATTGATATTAACTAGTTGTTTTATTGGTGAAGGCTAAATCCATGCACTGTTCTAACTGCCTTGTTAGTTGTTACTACTTGCTAGTTGCTAGGTTTGATTGACAGCCAAGCTCATCATAAAGAATTAAAGATCAAGATCAATTATTTAAATTATATTGTTGTTTGTGCATAATGCATATGGAAAGAAACTGATGGACAAGCATTTAAGCGCAAATGGAGAATGACTTGGTAAAGTACAGATAATGTGCACACGATTATGTCTTTTCTATTTTAAGCAGTAGATTCTTGTTGCCAACGGCAATAAGTAGGATCCATGGAATCCCAAATTAGGTGATTTTATAAATTCTTGGTGTTTCACTTTTTGCAGTTGATGGATTCAAATTCCCCTCAAAGACCAATCTTTAGCCCCAATGCAATTAGTAACTATTCTTCCGTTTCAACTCAGACTCTCCAGACTGCTCCTAAGCCCATAGACATCCCATTAAACTGTTCATTGGGTGACCAGACTAGAACCTGTCCTGCCAATTACTATCCATCCCATATTTCAGCTGAAGCTAAGAACTATTTGTCCTCACCGCCGTCATCTTGTCCCAATTACTTTCGTTATATTTATGATGATCTGTGGCCTTGGAGGGAGACAGGCATTACCCAAAAGATGGTGATGGATGCCCGTCGAACAGCAAATTTCCGACTGGTAGTAGTGGACGGGAAGGCTTACGTGGAAACATACAGAAAATCGTTTCAGAGCAGAGATACTTTCACACTATGGGGGATCTTACAGTTGCTGAGGAGGTATCTGGGAAAACTTCCTGACTTGGACCTCATGTTTGATTGTGTTGATTGGCCGGTCATCAAAAAGGACACTTTCAGTGGTCCCAAGTACCCAGCACCTCCTCCACTTTTCCGGTACTGTGGAAATGAATCGGCGTTCGACATTGTTTTTCCAGACTGGTCATTCTGGGGGTGGTACGTGTTTCTAAATTTGTATGACCATAAACATTTTATGTCATTGTAACTGACTAGTGTGATTTCATTAGGCCCGAGATCAATATAAAGCCATGGGAGGCGTTGTCTAAGGACCTAAAAGAAGGGAATACGAGGAGTAGATGGACAGAGAGGGAGCCTTATGCTTATTGGAAGGGTAATCCAGTTGTTGCTGCTACAAGGATGGACTTACTGAAGTGTAATGTTTCAGATAAACAGGATTGGGGTGCTCGTGTCTACGCTCAGGTAAAGAGAACTTTTAACCTTTTCAGATTCACCTCATCATGCTGAGTGAAATTTGACTGAGCGAATCAAATTTGCAGGACTGGCAGCAGGAACAGCGACAGGGTTACAAGCAATCTGATTTAGCAAGCCAATGCATTCACAGGTTGGGATAGCCTCTTCATTATGGATATTTTTGTCCTGTATTTGTTTCAACGAAAATTGCATCTCTATTTAGTTTCAAGAGTTGTTGGTCTCAGTTTTGAGCAATCCATACAGATACAAAATCTATATTGAAGGATCGGCATGGTCTGTGAGTGAGAAGTATATTCTGGCATGTGATTCTGTAACATTACTCGTGAAGCCTATTTACTATGACTTCTTCACAAGAAGTTTGATGCCTTTAAAACATTACTGGCCGATTAAGGATGATGACAAGTGCAGATCAATTAAACATGCAGTTGAGTGGGGAAATAGCCACCAGGAAGAGGTAATCAATCACCTAACTACAGGGTTAGACATTCTTTGATTTCAGCTCTTGAATATAAATGTGAGCCTCGTTTCTTTATTGAAATAACAGGCTCAAGCCATTGGCAAGGCTGCAAGCAGTTTCATCCAAGACGAACTGAAGATGGATTATGTTTACGACTACATGTTTCACCTCTTGAGCGAGTATGCTAAGCTCTTGAAGTACAAGCCCACCATACCGCAGAAAGCTGTTGAGCTTTGCTCAGAGGCGATGGCCTGTTCTGCAAAGGGATTTGAGAAGCAATTCATGAGCGAATCACTGGTAGGTCCTGCCTTGTCGGAACCATGCACCATGCCTCCACCATTCGACCCTGCTTCTCTCCATTCGGTTATTGAAAAGAAAGATGATGGAATGAAGCAAGTAGACACTTGGGAAAGAGAATACTGGCAGAGTCATAATAAGCAAATGTAGTGATACATATAGGTATACAAAACGAATGTTTGTATTAAGTTATTATAGTATTATTATTTTTGTTGTGAGTTTGGTGTTTCGAAAATAAAAGCATTTGTCTTGAGTTTGGAAGAAGACAGTTATAGTAAAAGAAAGAATATCAAGCATCTGAAAACAATACAAGAGCATTTGCCATGTCTGAGCAAAATCGAATTCGTAAAACGTAGAATTACATTAAACTAAGAGATAACACAGCAAGGAGATAATCAGTGCTGCGAAACAAGAAAGCAAGCCAGGTTTGAAAAACATTGAAAGTGGATGTAACTGAGTCGAGCTCGTTGCGTCGTGTTGTGTAGTGATCAGTTGGCGCGTGCCTTTACAATGTCGAGGCTCATTTCACTGGCATCAGTTGCTTGAAGCTCCACGGCTAGGCCATCGAGTTCCCTCTTAAACCTGTCCTTTGAGCTTGCATACACCATCTTATTTCTGACATTGGAAGTTTCAGGTGACCTTGAAAGAAAACCAGAAACAGAGGATTGAAAGTGTGAATTGTTGTATAAAGAGAGGAGAAGATTAGGTTAGTAGTAAGCAGTAACCATGCAATGAAGATGATCTTGCTCTTCTGGACATTCTCATTGGTGGTGAAGTCGAAATCATAGACAGCGTAGCGGCACTCATCAGCAGGGAGAGAGGATGTGAACTTCTCATAACTGTCCTCAGGGCTGCCAAGCTTGTCCAGCACCACCTGTTGCTCCTCAATCTTGAATGTTATGTAGCGGTAGTTCCGTTTCGCTTTCAGTTCCAAGAACTTGAGCTTACACTCGTCGTTCACCGCCATCCCGGATGCAGAATTCGCCTAACAAACAACAACAACAATAACAAGTTGTAGTTGTACACACAACATAAGCTACCTAGCTATAAATTTCCATTAATAGTTGAATTTTGCATGAGCTAGCAAATGATCATTTTTGTAGAAATAATCGACTCTTTCTGTCATCTGTGATCACACTATCTTAAATCAAGCAATGCAGAAGCCATATCTAATATTTGCTACCCAAAGATCACAAATGTGTAGGCTTTCCCTATATTTCCGTTGTAAGTTATCACATGGAAAAAGTAGAGCATTAAGTCCATCTTCAGATATATAGATTGAGGTTATGAATCTGGAATTTTTAATACTCTAAACTTTCACCATGCATTATTACACCTCGAGGAATCACAATATTTCTTCAGCATAATAATGTTGTTTGCAATAAGAGAAAAATGGTAAAATAATGTACGATCAATCTATTGATTACTAGATAATTCGCCATAATCATCAATATATGAAAACGAAGAAACGATCTAAAAAGTGAAAGAAACTAGACATCAAAAGTCACTCCCACTTTATATAATGAAATAAGATAAAAGCATGCAGATAGTGCAAGAGAGAAAGAGAGAGAGAGAGGGAGTACCATTTTGTCTTGAAATGAGGGGAAGAAAAGAAGTGCAGAAGAGGATGAAAAATGAAGGAGAAGGGAAAAGAATGCAGAGAGATGGGAATGGCAAGAATAGAATAGAATAGAATGGGGGAAGGAAGGGAAGGGTGGTTTTAAAAGGAGAGAGAAATGCGGCCAAACATTATACAAACACAGGGTTCACAATACTCTTACTCCCTCTTCCATCCATACTTTCCCATATTATAACCAACTTTTTTCTCAAAAATAAAACAAAACCCCTCATTTCATTTAAAATAAAATTAATAATATGAAGAAATATACTCAATATGCCACACGGTATTATGGATGATAATGTCCGAATTCGACCTAAATTTATTAAATTTTAAAATTTGGTATTCGTATTCAAATTCATAAGATTGGTCCGGTTTGTGGGTTTGATCAAGATTTATACTATCCGCATCATGTTAAAGTTGACTTGTTTTCATTTTTTTGTTATCTCACTAAAGTTAGTTTGTTTCTATAAATAACAAAATGTAACTCTTTAAAAGTTGCGTACCCTATTACCTTTTTATCTTTTACATCATTTATTAATTTCCGCCCTCAAAAGAAACAAATCAATTTTGGCGAATGCATGGAGTATTTTATTTTTAAAAATAAATTCTAAAATTGATAATAAAATTATGATAATAATCCAAATTAATAATATCATAATTCATACAAAACAGTGCAACAATCCAAAATAAGTTATAAATTTTTTACATCGTTTTACGATTGTTGATGTGATAAGAAGAGTTATGACAAAATCAAAATAAAAAATTTCAAGAAATCTTTAATGTTACAACTATTTTCAACATAATCAACATTTTAAGAAAGAGATAAATTCAAGAAATAAACAAGATTTTAGATTAGATTGAATTATATTTTATATATATATATATATATATATATATATATATTACTTCCTTCGCCCACCAATGTTTGTTACGTATTTTCTTTTTGGGTCGTCCACCAATATTTGTTACACTTTAAATTTTTCTTTTATAACACACAATTCAATTAAATAATAATAACAAGTGTGATCCAAACTCTACTAACTACACTCTTTTTTCCTCAAAATCAAAACACTACATTAAAACGCGTATCTGATCAAAATATAACACATTTGTGGATGAAGAGAGTAATATATATATATATATATATATATATATATAATTAAATGCATAAACTTGATTTAGGTCTTAAAATATGAACTTCAAATGAAAAAAAAATTCGTAATATAAAAAATATTTAAAGCAAAGGTTGTATTGGGCCGACAAATATGGTATGTGTATAAGTTACAGATTAGATGATCCAGAATTGGTTGGTTCCTTTAAATAAAAGTATTTGGTAAAATAAATTTTTTAAGAGTTTATAAGTTGTAAAAATAAGCTTTTGGAGTTTATAAATTATTAAAAAAAAATAGCTACATCCTAACTTATTTTGTCTTTGACTTATAAACTACAATAAAATTACATAAATAACCCTACAACATTTTGTTACAATAAGCATTAAAAAATAAAGATTTTACAAATTTAGTAATATCGTTTTTTGTTATTATTTAAAGATGTTATAAGCTTATTTATTCAAACATTTTGACAACTTATAAGTTCATAAATTTTGAGATCTTATAAGTTATTGCAAAAGTTTATAAATTTAAAAAGATTATAAGCTCTTTAAAACATTACATCAGTATAATTTGGTGGTAACATTACATCAGTATAATTTAGTCGGCAATATTAGTACTAGCCTAAAAAAACTAATATCGCTCAAACAAACTTGCACAACCCAAATTAAATAGTTTGGGTGAGGAATTTGGCATCCAAGGATTATGAATGATGAGTTGAGTTGGGTCTAAAGTCCAAAAAGAAAATGTGTCAGTGAATTATGTTATACCTATAAAATTTGATCGTTCCTTGCTTTATATCCAAGATAAGATAGCGTGAATGGTGAGTGATAATAAGGGAATTTGGCGTTACTTTCATTCATTGCTTCTACTTTGTGACATTCAACACTATAGCAGAGGAGTGGAATGGGGTCACTCACTCGTTCGATAAAGCAAGTTTAGTAATTTTGTGCTATACATTCTTTAGACTATATCAATCCGATTCAATATGTTTCGCTTAAAGTTTCATTCAATTAAAAACAATTAATTAACTATTCACACTGATAAGTTGGGGAGGACTGAGTAGGTGATTTATTTTTGTGTTAATTTTACTTTTTAGATTCAAATTGGCATAAGGAAATGAGCTACCTATTGTGTGATTCTTCTCAATTCCAATTATTAATTTTATTATTTATCGTCAGAGGAAGCGCACATACATGTAACATATGGTTATGTCTCATGTGCCTTATCTTGTTAGAACTTGCAACTAAATTGATTTTTATGACAATGGGTTTGATTTTTGTTTCTACTTGTATATAATAATACTCCACAGTCTTCGCTAAGTTCAATAACTTAATTACAAATAAAAAGATAATCTAAGTTATAATTTAGAGACTAGTTAAATCACAAGTCACAGTGTGACCTAGAAGAACGCATCATATATTTATCGGGTGCTTTAATCAAGGTCTTCTATGAAGAAATGTGTTCAAAAATTATTTTCTTATATCAAAACATATCACTATGGTAGTGTTGTCTTTATAGATAAATTTATCCCTTGAAAATGTGGGATAAGAGTATAATTGTCCTTTAAATTTTTTCTCTTTGATTCATCCCTCTCATCTAAATATAAATTCATCACTATTTTTCTCCTTAATCTCAATCTAAGGAGGAATAATATTATCACTCCAATTTGGATGGAAAATATTATCCCTCTTTAAAATAGGATTAAAGAAAAAAATAATGATAAATTTATAATTTAGATGAAAAAGATTGATAAAAGAGAAGGGATTTAAAGTAAATTTATCCCTCAAAAAGAACATAACCTATATGTACACCCCCAAAACATAAATAATTGTAATATTACAAAAAATTATCCTGCTTCATTTATGCATGAAAGTAAATTTCCTCCCTCAGGTTAATATTAATTTATTTTTCTTATTTTATAAAATAACAAATATTAATATTTTAAAGTTGTAAATCCTACTAATACATTATTTTTTTTTTATCTTTTACATAATTTTTTAATTTACGCACATAAATGAAATAAACCAAAAATAACATAATGTTAAGAGTAATATTTTTTATTTTTAACATTTTTTTATTAAGGATTAATCGATCTATTTTAATATTTCTTATACTACTGTATATTTATATGAAATAACTCATAAATCATCTTTCTTCTTGATAATGGTGTTTTCAATGGTTTTTGAGTCCGAAATTATGGGTAGGGGTGTCAATCGGTAACCGGTTTTCGGAAAGAACCGATATCAAATCGGGAATCAGTTTTTCAGAAAATAAGCTGGTTCCCGATTTTTAACTTTCGAAAATATCCGGTACCCGGTTACTCGGTACCGAATCGGGTACCGATTAATTAAAACATAATTAAATTAAAATTATAATATTAGTTAAAAAAAGATTAAAATATTCAATAAAAAGATATGTTAATTTGGAGTAGCTTTTAAATTTGTTTTATAATATATTTTTTAAATATGTAAATTAAATTTTTTTTATAATTAAATAAAAATAATAAAAAATGAAAAAACCAGTACCTTAACTGGTAAACCGATTAACCGATACCTAACAGACTGGTAACTAGTTAACCGGTTAAATTTTCGGTACCGGTACCGGTTCCTGAAATCAGCATTTTTTTGGTACCGATTAACCGATACCGTACCGATCGACACCCCTAATTATGGGTGCTTGTCAAGCTGTTTATTTCTAGAATAATGGAAGACAAAATAGAGTAAATAAAACAAATAATCATGGTCAACTTGGTTATGAGACATAAAAATCCAACTATATAAAAAAAAAAATCTTAAAATTTTAAAAATTAAACCAAACTTTAAAATTTGAAAAAAAAAAAAAAGCTTAACATTGCAACCTAGATTATGAGACATAAAAATTGAACACTATATTATATTTAGAATAGATTAGCCCAATAGTGAAAATTAAAAAAACTAAATGTCAATTAAAAATATAAAGTATAAAAATACATCCTAAAATTCGACAAACTACTTTTATAATAGTCATATTACTATAATAATAAACCAAAATAATAGCCATACGTATAAAATTTGATAAATTTAACCGTTTAAATTACCCTCCCTTTAATTAATTAACTAATAAATATTACAAAAACAAAAATTTATAAATTAATTTTCAATCATACACTATTCCATACTAAATAAATCCTAAACATTCTTCTATCTAGTTTGCAACACCATTCAAGAACAGAAAGTGAGATAATGGGAGGATTAAGGTAGTTTCTTTTTCATTAATGAAATAATTATGTCATTTAACATAATATATAGCTAGTTTAGTGGTACGGATAAATAAAAAAAAAACGATCAATCTTTAATGGAACAGAGAAAGTATTATTTGTGTTGGTAATAAGAAAATGACTAGTTTTTAGTCTATTAACCCAATAAAAATAAGTATAGATTTAATCAGATTATTATTCCTTGTGTTGTGCCTACTGGCTACTACTGCCTAGGAAGGCCTTTTTCAGTTTTTCACATCCTTCCACGTGCTCCTCTAAAGTTAACCACGTGACGAAGCGCGTATAGATCACCCCACTTCAATTGCGTGGTGAACTGTTCCATAACGTACACCTATCATTTTCAAAAGAAATTCAAAATTCAAATTCCCACTGAAAACTGCAGGTATTTGAACCCCACCAATATTCACCATTCATCAACAACCCTAACTTTGTCCCTGCCCTCTCAGTGCTCTCACACACTCTCCCTCTCTACAAGCACACATTCTACTTCTCTTTTTCAGACTTCGACGCCAAAATGCGTGAGATCTTGCACATCCAGGGTGGCCAGTGCGGTAACCAGATCGGTGCCAAGTTCTGGGAGGTTGTGTGCGCGGAGCACGGGATCGACTCCACCGGACGCTACAGTGGAGACAATGATCTCCAGTTAGAGCGTGTAAACGTCTACTACAATGAAGCCAGCTGCGGAAGGTTTGTTCCGCGAGCTGTGCTCATGGATTTGGAACCCGGCACCATGGACAGTGTTAGATCTGGCACGTACGGTCAGATTTTCAGGCCCGATAACTTCGTTTTCGGCCAATCTGGCGCCGGTAATAACTGGGCCAAGGGACATTATACTGAGGGCGCAGAGTTAATCGATTCCGTGCTTGACGTTGTGCGGAAGGAGGCAGAGAACTGCGATTGCTTGCAGGGTAAGCTCATTTGTTGCTACACAATTTTGTGTTATTTAAACTTGCATCGCATTTCACATTGCTCTTATCTTTATATGGAGACTACACAGATCTGTGAATTTGAGTGCGATTTGTAGCGATTTTAAGTGCGTATTATGACCTATTAAGATGTTTAAAAGTGTTGAATGCTGTTTATACAGTAACGGATAGAACGAATATTCGACCTATCAGTTAAGATACTTATAATGTGGACAGTTCACTAGAGTTGTTGATTTATGCAAGTGGGAAGTTATTAGAGTGCATCTGTTTGTTTCGGCATTTTGGTGAACTTCTAAGAAAAAGTAATTCTAAAAGGTTTGCTACTTGTGCATTTATAGTATTTCGAGTTTGTAAATCCTCGAAAGAGTCTTATTGCTAAACCTATGCATTAAAATGTTTCAAAAGATACACTCATGCTTGAGAATGTACTGGTGTTTGATCGTAGTTTGACAAATTCTTGAACACACGTCAGGATTACTCTTATAACTATTTCAATTGACTTAGCCATTTGATATATTTGTCATGTTCTCAGGGTTTCAGGTGTGCCACTCATTGGGAGGTGGAACTGGTTCTGGAATGGGAACTCTTCTGATTTCTAAAATCAGGGAAGAGTACCCAGACCGCATGATGCTCACTTTCTCCGTTTTCCCGTCACCTAAAGTTTCAGACACTGTTGTTGAGCCTTACAATGCCACACTCTCCGTTCACCAGCTTGTGGAGAATGCTGATGAGTGCATGGTGTTGGATAATGAAGCTTTGTATGACATTTGCTTCCGAACGCTCAAACTTACCACCCCTAGCTGTGAGTTGATCTGCTGTTTTTTATGTATACGATTCTACCATCCAATTCGCGTGCCTCTACAGCAACGTGATTCATATTTTGCTTCTTTGCTAGATATTCTACTGAAAATATGCTTCCGTCAAACTCGAGTCCCCTATTTAATTGTTTATGATTTGATCATTTGGCCAGTCACATGGTCTCATTGGTAGCTTACATGTGCTGTCTAAGGATCACATGGTGTATAACATTCTTAATACTGTCTAGTGTCTTCAAAGTCGACATGTATTCAGATTCTTAAATTCACGTGTCCTTTGGAATTTTCAATTTCACTGTAATGGCTGATCTTAATAAAATATATGATCATTTGTTTAACAGTTGGAGATCTCAACCACCTGATTTCTGCTACCATGAGTGGTGTCACATGCTGCCTGCGTTTCCCTGGTCAACTCAATTCAGATCTTCGCAAGCTTGCTGTCAACCTAATTCCTTTCCCCAGACTGCACTTTTTCATGGTTGGCTTTGCTCCACTCACCTCTCGTGGGTCACAGCAGTACAGAGCCCTCACTGTTCCTGAACTCACCCAGCAAATGTGGGACTCGAAGAACATGATGTGTGCTGCTGATCCTCGCCATGGTCGTTATTTGACAGCTTCAGCCATGTTTCGTGGGAAGATGAGCACCAAGGAGGTGGATGAGCAGATGATCAATGTCCAAAACAAAAACTCATCTTACTTTGTTGAATGGATCCCCAACAATGTTAAGTCCACTGTGTGTGATATTCCTCCAACTGGCCTGAAAATGGCATCAACCTTCATTGGTAACTCCACATCGATTCAGGAGATGTTCCGGAGGGTAAGTGAGCAGTTCACAGCTATGTTCCGGAGAAAGGCTTTCTTGCATTGGTACACTGGAGAGGGTATGGATGAAATGGAATTTACGGAGGCAGAAAGCAACATGAATGATTTAGTTTCTGAATACCAGCAGTATCAAGATGCAACGGCAGAGGAGGAGGAAGGCTATGACTATGAGGACGAAGATGAGTATCAAGAGGAAGTTTAATTTTCTATACATTTGTTGTTCTTCTGGTGTTTTTATGTTGTGTTTTAAGGGATCATTCACATCCCGGTTACTAGCCTTCTCGTCAAATCTAATGTGTTTCTTTTATTAACTGTTGCTGCATTAAGTATTAATGAATTGTTGGCTGCATATTCGTCCACCTTTCTACATTTGATGCAAATGAAAATGTAATGTTCTTTTCACTATTAAGATAAGGATATTTGATTAGCAAAATACCTAGCAAAGTAGAAAACTGAAATATTGTGTTTATTATTGTTTAATATTTCAAGATTCTATGGCAAGCTATGTAAAACCTAGCAAAGTAGAAAACTGAAATACTCACCTAGAGATAAGAACACCTTAATCCCCAATTTTGTGAACTTTAGCAGCAGATATCTGAAGGAAGTGTTCTGCTACAATGCGACGCTGGATTTTACCAGTAGCAGTTTTAGGTACAGTATCAGTGATAAAAACCTTCTTTGGAACTTTGAAGGCAGCCATATTTTCCTTACAGAACCTCGACACTTCTGCATCATAAAGCTTTGATCCTTGGCGAGGGATGACCGCACAGTTGATCTGATTATATCACACCATAAACATGTAATCAGCATATCACCACTTACTATACAATGGAATTGATTTAATAGTTTGTAAATGCACTCAGCACTGATAAGAAACCATACCTGGCTCTACAAATACCAATTTCCTTCCAAGGGAGAAAAATACACACATGCATGCACTTAAAAGATTAATAGAGACAATATGATACTTCTCGATATGTGAATGGTACGAGTCAGAGACATAGTAGGTTACATAGAGCCCTGAGTACAACAGAATGAGGTGAGCGAGTCTTACTTCTTCGCCATATTTCTCATCTGGGACTCCAAATGCAACAGCTTGAGCAATATCTGGATGCGACAAAAGAACAGCATCCACTTCAATAGGTGATATTTTTTCCCCTGTAATTGTGGACAAACTATACATCAAAATTCCAATAATTCATCAGCACCACTTACTAAGGAAAACAGTAGAACATGCAGCTAATGAGGTTGCTCGCCATATATCTAGAAAAAAAGAGCTAAACAGCTGATCTTTTCCTCATCCAAGGCTGTGAAGAAGTTTAAAACTAGTCTAACTAGATGCGAAGAATTTTAAAAAGAGGGACAAAATAGTTAAACAGTGCACATAATCTTAAGATTTAGAAATGACCCAACTTCATTAGTCCGGGATATAAAAACTGTGACATACATACTTCTAGACAATTAGACACCAGAAGCAAGCGATTTGATTTCCCAACTATTTTGCATTTTAGGATTATGTTGAATTAAAACTACCACAAACTATTAAACAGGGAGTCCCAGAAAATAAGATACACAGTAGCTCTTGCTGATGACTGTTTAATATCAAATTCATCAACATCAATTGCAAAACTAATATATAGAATGACAACGTTACCTCCACGGTTAATCAACTCCTTGATCCTTCCAACAAGATGCAAATATCCATCTGAATCTAGGAACCCCAAATCTCCAGTATGGAACCACCCAAATAGATAAGCAGATTTATTTGCCTCTGGATTATTCTCGTACCCCTTTGTCACACTGGGACCCCTAATACAAACCTCTCCATTACAATTAGGCCCCTTTTCTACCCCACTCTCATCTAATATAGTCAGCTCCAAACCTACAGGTTTCCCAACCGACCCGGCCTTATGTGGGCCATCCTCTGGCAGGGGGTTCGACGTCATCAAATGTGTGGCCTCTGTCATTGCATACGCTTCGAGAACCGGTGCCCCAAAAGCCTCCTCTAACCGTTCCAGAATTGCTGGCGCCAGCGATGCGCTGCAGCTCCGAATGAACCGGAGTTTGGGGTAGGCGGGCTCGGGGCTGCTGAAGTGGCGATCGAGTAGGATTTGGTGTATGGTCGGCACGGCCGTGTACCATGTGGCGTAGGACGCTTTCATGTCTGACCAGAAGGTCGAAGCGGAGAATCTGCCAGCGGAAGGCAGGGCCACGGCGGCTCCGGCGCCGAGGGAACTTAATAAGCCGGCTACCAAGCCGTGCACGTGGAACAACGGCAGAACAATGACGTTTGAGTCCGACTCGGTTAATTTGTACACTGATTTTATGTTTTGCACCGAGGAATGGAGGTTTTGCTGAGTTAACGGCACACCTTTGGGTCGACTCGTGGTGCCGGAAGTGTGGAGGAAGAGTGCCACGTCGGATGGATCGTTTCTGAGATCAGATAGCGACTTGATGGCTGCATCCGGCTGAGCTGGGGATAGGATTATATTTGACTCGCCGTCGGGAAGCGCCGCCGAAAGGTGGCGGATTTTGAGCTTTGCGGCTGCGGCTTGAGCCTGCTCGTTGCCTTCTTTAGACGTGATTAAGAGCTTCGATTCTGTGTCTGATAAGAAGAATTCGAATTCGTCGATGGTGTAGGCGGCGTTGAGAGGCGCCGCCGTTGCTCTGGCTCGTATGGCACCCAAAAACATCACGACGAACTGCATTTAATAAATAATTCATATGGTAGTGAAAATCACGACTCTCAATTCTACACCACTGTAGATGATGATACATTGCCATCACAAACATCGTAAAAACTATTTAACCAATCAACATCGCTAGAAAATTATGATTTTAAGATGGAAATAAATACGTAAACAGATAATAAATAGGTCACAAACGCTTAGAACTCCAAATCAATAAGAAATCAAAAGAACAAAACAAACAATTCTTCAATCAGGTCAGGGAAAACGCTATGCAATATCACACACTTGAATGTATCGGTTTGAGAACGGTTAGTTTTATGCATTATTTGGCATTAAAAATAGTCGATATGAGACAATTTCACCTCTACTGTGTTGGGGAACGTAAGCGAAACGACGTTGCCAGGCGCAATGCCGGCGGCGATCAGTTTCGAGGCTGCATCGTCAACGAGTTGATCGAGGCGTGCATGGGTGAGATCGAGCTGGCCGGTGACGGAGATGGCCCGCCGTGAAGGGAATTTTCCGGCGACCTCCTTTAACAGGTGAGTGAGAGTAGCCATTTATCTTTCTCTGTCAAAATTAGCAAAGATTATCGTGAAAAGGGAAGTGAAATCAAGAAGTAATGATTGATTGAGGGATAAAATTAATGGGGCACTTCGAATTTTATTGGAAAAAACGCTTTGATTATTTCATGAAATTTCCAATTATATGCAAATGCAACACAAGCGTTTGGCCATGTCTTTACCAATTTCACTATTATGTGAATTCAATAAAAAATTAATTACTTACGTGATATTTATTTAGGCATATTTTTTTAATTATGTTAATTATTTAAACACATTTAATTATTAATTATCCTTCTAAAAAATTATTGTAATTAAATATTATTTGCGTGTTAAATATATTACAAAATAATTACTTAATTAAATTTGGAGGATTGAGATCCGCGTATGTCTCGAGGGAATTATTTTTACAACGAGAAGATAATTTAATTGCAGAGCTGTATAATACACTCAGTCACTCACATACATACACTTTGATATTTATACAGCATAAGAACAGACAAACAATACACGTATATGAGACTGCATCAACATGAAAGTTGGATCAAAGCAATAGATAAATATTCGGCTGTATTAGTGACCAACCATGTAATCAAGATACATGAACGTCGAAATCTAGCAGGTTATAATAATGATCATAGCTGCTATATCGTGTATATATATGAACAGCAAGAAATTAAAATCAAAAGTGTGGAACACGATAAACTTGGGTCAGATTAGGGTAAAACAAGCCCCAATGCTGCTCCACACCTTGAGGCTTCTGATTCTCATTAAACATGGCAAATATATAAGTGTCGATCATCTTCCCGGGCCTCCTCGGCGTCCCTTTTCGCGACAACACATGATGGATGAGATTATTTACGTACGTCTGAGCATTCTTAATGGTGGCATCAGTCCCTCCAGCACTGGGCCATCCTGTCTCGGACACTATAATCTCAACATCTGCTGCACCCACCTTTTCCAATGCAGCATAGCTTGCATCAGTCATCGCATCAAATAGGTTCACATAAGTATGGTTAAGATCATTAACAATCGTCTTCCCTTTTCTGAAAAGCGCATAATCTAAGTTCACGTTTTCAGGGTCTCCTGCGCGGGCGAAGTAAGGGTGCACATTCACAAGCAGAGGGTACTTCTTCGAGGATAAGAACTGAGCGATCTCTGTCATTAGGGGCCTCGCCTCGTCGGAGAAGGCACCGGCAGAGGGAGGGTAGGAGGTCGATAGTGTCGCCATTGAGATGGCGGTGCTCACCGCTATGGATAAGTTGGCGGCGGTGAGGGCCGCGTCGAGATTCCGCATCGCGGCGGGAATGTACTGCGCGAGAGGCCCAGGGTACACCTCGTTGCCGGCGGCGATGCACGTGATCTTGACGGAATGATGATGAGGGAGGATGTTCGCCGCCACCCAAGCGGTGGCGGCCGATTCGTCAGAAGCGAGTGCTTGTAAGTCTAGATTGTGAGTTCCGATGATTACTGAAATGGCGGAGTTGTGCAGGGCGGTGAGGACTGCTTTGTCCGGTTGGAAAACCCTAACTTTACTGATCTTAACGCGGTGAAGACGTGATATGGTGGCGGAAGGAGGTGGAAGATTATCTCCCATTAGGCCGTAGTTGACCCCTATTGCTGCACCACCTTCTTTCCAAACCAGCAAAATCAACATTAGAGAATATATATTAAATAAAATAGTAGAGATGGGAATATATAATAGAGGGAACTGATATGATGTTCTTAGTTAAATCTTAGGTACCTGAAAGATTATACAGAAAGAAAGTGAAGAAAATTGCCAAAGAAAAGAAAAATGAATCCATTTTGTAATTGATAGTTTCAACTTTGGGTGGTACCGTATATGTTGTTTTATAGTAGAATATCAACATCGATTGAGATTTTATTATGGACATTAACAGTTAATATATCGGTCCAATAAATTGAATGTTTTTATACGAGAAAACATGTTGGAATATTTTGTTTTAATCGAGGATCCAACTGAAATTAATTAACTTTATTTCTTATGGACAAAAGAGTTTTAAGTTAATTATATGAATTAGACACTTCATGTATCTTAGGCAAAATACTATTAAGATAGTACATATCTTTTAGTGAGGAAATGAGATACATCATAGAAGGCACGGTGAAGTTTAATTATTAGTATAAATTACTCAAAATTGAAATTTTAAACGTCGTGTGCTCAAATTTAAGATATGTACAATTATATCATTTGTATTTTGTACTTACCATAAAAAATTGAAGAGACACGTGGTAGGATTAGGATTCAAAATTTAGTTTATATATTATATCTTACTTTATTAATTATTTCACATGTCACGATTTTATTAATGTAATAGGAAATGTAACATTATTAGACAATAGAAAATTCGGATCAAAAATCAGTTCAAAATATTAATTCTTTAGGCTCCTAGCCCATAATTTTCTAGAAAAAAATGGTTAACTTCAGCAAATATTTCCAAAATTAAAGGAAAAATTAATGCATTTTTTTTTTGAATTTTTAGTTTTAGTTTCACAATCAAGGAAAGATGAATTAACGCTTAGTTGATAGAATACTGGACTCCAGATTTTGTTGAATTACACATCTTATCAAGAATCAAGATTGCGTAGTCTACTGTAATTTTAATTTCTTAGTATTAATTCTGAGAACTATACAATCTTTTTCTTTTTTCCTCCGATCAAACACCACCAATCATTAATCATATCGTTCTTCAGTGATCATTTTCACTGACATAACAAGCATTTTCATATTCGTTACGCTTTCATCTATAACCCAACTTCACTTCCTCAAAATAAATATATTGATGTATATTTCTAATTATATTTCTTGTTCTTTTCAAAAAATTACAACAGACAAGATGGGATTAGATCCTTGAAACCCATCCTTTACAAAGAAGTGGTCACACCATTAAGTATTACTATAAAGCTGCTCCCTTGAAGAATGTGAAACCTCTGTTTAAATTTTAAAAAATGCCTTCTCTTCCGCTCCTTGCTTCTGTAAAAGAATTCCTGTGATATAAAATGTAAATTACTAACAACTTGCTTTACTTATAAAATTATATATATATATATATATATGTGCGCGCGCGCGCGCTATAAGATTTTAAAAAATGTATAAATACCTGAATCTACATATATTAGGTTAATCGATTATGGCAAGAATTATCACAAGGATACGCACAGTCGATCTCCTTGCTTGTACTTCTGCTGAAGTACCAATCACCAACGGCTTCTGAGATGCTCTGCCCAACATTATTTTCAAGTTTAATATGAAGTCCGATTCTACCATCATCTATAACTAGAGAAACATGGAGTAACATTTTTCGACTATCAACTATGGTAAACCAAGAAGGTACCGGGGAAAGTACCTTGTTATGTACTCTTGGAGAGTCGGGTGCTAACCAAGTGTCCTGCGATTCGCTTTGGCAATGAGCAAAGCAAGAATTTATGAACATCCCTCCTCTTGTGGAGTTGGTATAAAATGGACGCAGTGTTTCGAGCATGTATCTCCTGAACCCTGGGAGAATGTATTAATCATATTTAGTTTATTTCGTTTACTTGGTTGTAAGAAAAATACTTAAAAGGGATATCAACCTTGTAAAGTGGCTATCTGGACTGCGTTGCAGGCTTGTGGACTAAGCTTGCAATGGTACCAATGCCCGTTTGGATCCGCAGCTGGCGGCACCAAAATATGATGAAACTGTGAAGACAGAGAGATGTTGTGTTTTAGTTACTGTTGCACAAGAAACACAAGGATCATGCATGCGTTCGTTCTTACTTGAAACACATCATATGCCGTGTTCAAGATGAAGAAGGGTGTCTTGATGTATGGCAATACATACTGCGGGAAGAAGCACTGCAAGGAAATAGATGCACAAGAGAAGGTTAATCAATCCTTTAATAATGCATTTAAATAATGGAATCAAAATAGGAAAAGTTTCGCACTAATTCAGGATAACCAGAAGCACTGGTGCAATTTTGATGCAGGTTCTTCTCCACACCCTGTTATGTGAATAAATAGTGAGGATTAGTGGACATCAAGTTTCTATTAAGGATGGTAGTGTATGATCTATTTCTTTTATCTGAAATGATTTAATAGCAGAAGCAGCGTAGGCACCTGCAGGGAAACAACACTTTTGTAGAAATATCTCATGCTGTGGTTCATAGCTATGTCCCTTCTGCAATGGTTAACATAGCACCCTTAGAATCAAATCACAAAGGATCTATGCAGAAAATGAATTCCTAAATGTAGTGTTCACAGTAAGAACTTACGCATCTAGAAAGAACCCAGCATCGCTTAGACATTTGACACTAGCATTTTTAGGCAAATAACTGGTGAAGTTATCACAATGCAAAAAGGTGGCCAAACCCCCAGCAGAGCAACCAGAAAGCAAAGCCTGGAGGAAAACATTTCCAAGAACATGATTAGATTGCATATTATATGACCTTCCTTATTCTCTTTATGTAAAACAGAATGAAACTGAAACTACTGTTACTTTTTTAATTAGTACAGGGTTGAATTACCTTTTTTGCTTGGCCTAGGCCTTTCGGAAGAAGATCAAGAATGATTGCTTTCCAAATTCTTTGCCCTCTGAAATAAAGCAATGATGTCTGTGGTTCATTCAAAATGGTGAAACTTTCAGACTAAAATAAACTTAATCGAATTCTGCTGAAATACATCCTTGGCAAGTAGAAATATGACTAATTAAGAAGATGTTATTGGTGGGGACATCAAAGAAAATAAAGCGTGCGTTTAACTTACTCCATTATCAAATACAGCATCCCCAGCAAATGAGGCACCATCGCAGTATCTTAGCTTTACACGGTTCCAATTGTAAAAATCTGTCATTTTAGAGAAGTTGGAAGAAATTTTCAGAAATTTAAATTTCTAATCATGTTCAGGACAGGATACATTGCAAATGGCTACAGCTATTAAAGGTTACTACTTGTTAACTTTTACCATGCCACTAACGACTAAACACTCTTTGATGATTACACAGATTCATGCAAACAATATATTCTCAAACTTGCCTTAACACATCAAGTGTAAAGTATTGTATTCGTTCTTCACCTTCATTTATTATATCTGAAACCTTAACAAGATTATCTAGAACCTTTTGTCCTACCTTTGTTTGTTAACTTGGCTTTTCCCTTTCTTTTCCTTATTACTGTTTTGGCTTTTATTTGAGTAACCAATAATACTATGTCCGTATCATTGGCATATTACACCAAGAAGTCAACACTCAATAGAAGAGGTGTTTACTGTTTATATATATATATATATATATATATATATATATATATATATATATTTGTGTTTTGTCCTTTTCATCGGGACCAAAGGGAAAAACAGAGAAAACACTATTTATTGCGGTCTCAGCAGGAAAATGACTATAAGTTATTGCTTTCCTCTTTTTCTCTCTATTTGGCATAGACCATATTTATGGTAGATCTGTCTCCATGAGCAAAGGTCGCGCCATAGGCCCATAGCCTATGGGATCACACTATAATACTTTACCATTAAAACTATTTAAATTATTATATATAATCGATTTTCTGTAAATTGATATTGGATCCTACATTACATGCAATTACTACGTAGTAATTAAACAACTTCCTCAAAATATAATATAATTAAAAATAGCAGTGATTAATAATTTATAAAGTAATAATTAATAATGAAAAACATATATGGAAACAAATACAAAGTAAGCATATATACCAGGGTTTAATGAAGCATTGTTGGACAGAATACCGGAGAAAATCTCAATCTTAGACATGTGAAGAGTAGATCCACGGCGAGTAGCGGCTCTGTCCATGCAGGATTGGATGTCATTGCACCATCCACCACCCTGTATTATCACGTGCTTTTTTGTCTTATTTCACAACTAATTTCTTACTGCTAATAACAGGACCGACCTATCTAGCTACTCTATGACAGAAGATCATGTCCATGTATATTTATTTATTTTAAATATTATAATAATTATTAGGTCATTATGATAATAAATCACTCGGACATGGAGTTTGGTATAAAAACATAAATTTTAAATGATGAAGGTCATGTCTAGAAGTTGCAAGTTACTAATAGACATAATGTGCGGGCGCAAGTGTTTGTGTTTGACCAGCTGTACCCAGTACCAATAGATGAGAGGCCATGGCCTCTAACAACCAACTGTAGATGAAAGAGCAAGTTTTGATGACTGCTAACAACTTAATTAATCCAGTACAATCTTGTAAAACTTACTAAATCAGAAATAGTTGACACTCTTATCCCGACATAGCTAGTGATATTTACTCTTTTCATTCCATTAATAATGATTCCATCCGCTTTCATCAAAAAACTCTCACAATTTTATTCAAAATGAATCATTATTATTGAGACATACAAATTCAATATATGTTGGCTATTTCAGTAAATACAATGTTTAGTGTAGTCTCTATATTTGAAATAATGATATGATCTTAGGAAAATTACTTAAATTCTCTAATACAATTCAAATAGAAACAGACTATTGTTATGGGAATTCATAGGAGAACTTACGTTATGTAGAATGGCATGCAATAGTATTTTAGAAGCCATAAAATGATGTACTTAGAAAGGACATTAATTCATGATGAGCACGCCAATTTAACAGAAAGTAAAAAAGATTAGATTAGATTAAGGTTGTCTTAGCAGTAGCTGGGTGTGAGAGAGAAAGGTGGGATGTGAAAGCCACGACAAAGTTGCTAGTTTAGTGTAGGACGCAACCACCACTGAAATGAGGATAAAGCCATAATAAAGCTTGACGTAAACCCCCCACCAATTCCTAAAGCTACTTTATTAATCCCAGGAGGACACACTGCACTATGTTTATAATAGGAAGTTTGATTTTAATATGATAACGACGACTAAGAGCACCTAAGAAAGAATTTTTCATGTTGTTTAAAAATAACAAATTCATTAGCCTATAAATATAATAATCGGAATGTCTAGCTCTAGAAATTAGAACATGTCTTATGTTAACAAAAAGGATGATGATTGGATGAAGCATGCATTTATCACCATATAATATATATACATCTCATCAGAAATGTACTATAAAGTGCTATGCAGCAAAGGCTGATTAGTGATGGAGGAGACGACCAGTATCTGACATGGCAGAGACCAGTATTGAGAAATTGATGGACAAATGAAGGAAGAGGCACATTATTCGTTCTAATCTAATATCAAAAAGCAAAGCATGAGTGCTTTTTCTTTCCCTTTCTGCCCCCATATTACCCACAATCTTACCTCAAATTGCAAAAGCCAGTTGCGCGCCCCCGCCCCAAATCCTCTATCCAAGTGGTACGCCGGCAAACTTCCGTCCAAGCAATCTATTGTTTTCAATCAAATCAAATCAAATTGTAAATTAAAATGAGGGAGGTAAGAGAGATAATGATGAGATTGGAATTAATGTCGGATTTACTTACATGCGCCGATAGAAGAAGCGTTTCGGACGAGAGTCATGTTCACCATGCGCCGCTGCTCCTGCGAGTTAATGCACCGCGCCGCGCAAGTTAGCAGCAGCAATAAGCTTAACGCCGCATTCGCCTTCATTTCTTTCGGCTTTCTGGGTGAGTTGTTATCTCCCAAAATGCCTCGCATATATGCAGATCCAGAGAGAGAGTCGTTGAGAATTTTGTTGCAGTTGAAAGTAATGATGAAAACGTAATGAGATGTATGTTTTGTAGAGAAACAAAGTATGTTTGGAAGCTAAGGAAATCTTATGAAGAATGGAATCAACTGTATTTCAAAACACATGTAAAGTGAGATCGTATACTATTAATATATATAGTTTAAGACCAGCTTAAACCAAACAAGTTGGATTTTGAGGAGATTTATACTATAATACAAATTTACTCAATCATATCCGTCTCCTACCTTAAAATCCTCCCATACTTCCATTTCTTTTTTTCCTAATTTTCTAAAATTTTTGGAATTTTTAAAAGCTATTCCCTTATTATTATAATATAATTAAATATGATAATTAATGTCAACAATTAATACAACGATTTAATTTCTATAGGTTAAATAATTTTTGGTCAATTAAAGCACAGAATTTTTGTAATTTGATAGTCAATTTTCCTTATTGGATGTCCCACTAAGCTTTAAAAATTATCTCTTTTAGCGTGCGTGTGTTGGTCTAGTGGTAGTGAGGTTAATGCCCAAGGCTTAGGTCTCGGGTTCGAGTCCTCCATGACGCGGTCATGTAATTTAATGTTAATGTTATCCAATTTTTAAAAATAAAAAATATATATATAAAAAAAAATTATCTCTTTCAAAAAAATGTGGATCCTACCACATTTATCACTCTTACACTACATGTTTAGTGGGATGGAGAGAGTACAAATTTAGTCAATCATGTACACTTCAACCCTTAAAATCCTTCGAGACTCCCATTATTTTTTTTTCTAAATTTTTTGGAATTTTTAAAAGCTATTCCCTTATTATAATAATCTAATTAAATATGATAATTAATGTCAACAGTTAATACAACGATTTAATTTTTGTAAGTTAAATAATGTTTGGTCAATTATAGCACATAATCTTGGTAATTTCATAGTATATATATATATATATAATACAAATTTAGTCAATCATGTTGCTATTAAAATCCTCCCAAACTTCCATTTCTTTTTTCAAATTTTCTAAATTTTTTGGAATTTTTAAAAGCTATTCTTTTATTATTATAATTTAATTAAATATGGTAATTAATATCAACAATTAATCAACGATTTAATTTCTATAGGTTAAATAGTTTTTGGTCAATTATAGCACATAAGTTTGGTAATTTCATAGTCAAATTTTCTTTATTAAGATACTATAATACAAATTTAGCCAATCATGTACGTATCAGCCCTTAAAATCCTTTGAGACTCCCATTTTTTTTATAATTTTCGAAATTTTTAAAAGTTATTCCCTTATTATAATAATCTAATTAAATATGGTAATTAATGTCAACAGTTAATACAACGATTTAATTTCTATAAGTTAAATAAATTTTTGGTCAATTATAGCACATAATTTTGGTAATTTTATAGTCAATTTTCCTTTTATATATATACATATATATATATACACACTATAATACAAATTTAGTTAATCATGTTCACATCAGTCCTTAAAATTCTCCAAGACTGCCATTTCTTTTTTTTTTTCTTTCTAAGTTTTCTAAAATTTTTGGAATTTTTAAAAGCTATTCCCTTGTTATTATAATCTAATTAAATATGGTAACTAATGTCAATAATTAATACAACCATTTAATTTCTATAGGTTAAATAATTTTTGGTCAATTATACACATAATTTTGGTAATTTCATAGTCAATTTTCGATACTATAATATAAATTTAGTCAATCATTTATATTAGGTTGATTAATTATTGTCATCATTCATCATCTAGCATTTATATATTGTGGGATTAATATAATTTCACCAATTTATAATTAATATTAATGTCTTACATATGGTAACAAGATAATCAATACATATGTTGTGCATTATACTATTTATATCAAATGTACATACATCTTATAAATTTTATATAATGTATATAAATGAATAGAATGATATTTCACAAAATTATATAATTACACAATTATCTTTACGAAAAAAAATCATATTAAATTATAATTAATTATTTTATTTCTTAAATTAGTTGTTTTTTCTTATAAAATTACATAAAAAATTCACCTATCATTTCATTTTGTTTATTTTATTATATGATTCATATCATATGTAGAAAACATGATTAATACAAAGGATATTATAGCAATAATGAGATTGCAATAGAGAGGTTCTGATTCATGAAGAAATCAAATAACATGTGAAACAATTATTCATATTGGAAAACACGCGTAATTAAGAATGATATATAATCAAATATATGTCCCTAATAAGAGGCATTGTATGACAGTAACTATTTTGGTTAGAGTGTATAGATATCTACCCAAAACTCATGTCGTTCAAAGTTATACTATTTATATATCAAATTCAAATAATAAAATAAATAAATTATACGATGGAATAAAATTACAAAGTAAATTTATTTTTAATTATAAAAATTTGTGTATATACTTTGTAAGTATGTTTTTTTTGTTGAGTAATTCTTTTTCCACCCTCACCCAGACTTAAATGGGTGATAAGACAAGGAAGGGATCAATTTATCGAATGGGTAAGAGGGAAATAAAAAAATATCTAATACAATTGGCCAAGTTTTCATCTTTACGCGAAAAATATTAAATTGTACAATATATTTCGAGTTAACTACTTTATTAATACACATGTCGAATAATTCTAAGTAATAATTTATGGAACAGATGGGACAATAATTATTTTTAGTAATTTGTAATTTTGGAAGTATTCGGAGCTATGATTGAAAGTGAGTATGTAAGCCATACATTTGATTGATTTGTGACGAGTATGTAAAAGATAACATATATTCATGTTACAAAATAATATATAAAATATGCGCACTTACTCATGAGAATATGAGTAAATTGCTCATGTTCTCATGTAATTGATCATTAAATATTTTGGAGCGCATGATTTACTTCATTTTATTCTCATGAAATATGAGTAATTTTTATTTCTATTTCTAAGTGGATTTTTTTTACATATATTTCATGAAAGTGGATTTTTTTACCCACTAAATTTAAAATAAAGGGAGTTATATTTTAAATTCTAATGTAAAATATCAATTTTTTTGAAGAATATAACTCTATTGATCATCCTAAATATTTATTCACCCATTATTTATTTATAATGATATTATTGAAATATATTGATTCAAAAGCCAATATTGATTTATATTTATATATTTTATAAGGAAAAGTTCCAAATACATAATGTTTTATATAACACTTATATTTAGAATTATTTATCCAAATAAAATATTTAATAATTTTTATTTCTACACATTTATATATAAATTATAACGTAAAGTACACATTGAATATCAATGGGTCATACACTAGTACACTAGACAAATTTAGTCAATCATGTCCACCTCAAACCTTAAAATCCTCCAAGACTTCCATTTCTTTTTTCTAATTTTCGATTTTCTTTTTGGAATTTTTAGTATTTACTTATTATTATAATCTAATTAAATATCACAATTAATGTCCACAATTAATACAACGATTTAATTTCTATAAGTTAAATAATTTTTGGTCAATTATAACACATAATTTGCTAATTTCATAGTCAATTTCCCTTATGTAAAATAAACAAATTTGGGTCAATTAGTCCACGTTATTTTATGAATCCCACGTCCCATGAATTTTTTTTATTAATTATATTATTATATAAATTAATATCTCACATTTATTTTAGATCAGAATTTAAAAATAATTGAATATATAAAATATTAAGAATTAATCTATACATTTTACAACATAATTTAATTTTTTTCAATTGTTTCTCTAAAAAGTTAAAATTTTCAATTAATTTGTTGGTCAAATAATAATTATAATTTCATTAAAAAATTATTTGATTAATATTAATTATTTAAAAATTAAAATTATAAATACATATTTTAATTTTTATTAAAAATTTAATTTAGTCAACATCATTTTATTAAAATCCGTATCAGGTCAAATGGTGGAGTATAAAACTTAATTACAATTATTTATCAATTTATGTCACATTGAAATAAAGTGTCAATTTTCTAATCGTATTTTTAAATTACAATATAAAGTTATTATGTATCTATTAATTTTACACGAGATGAATATTCATGTAAAAATTATATTTTAAAACGATTTAATTTTTCAAATAGCACGAATTTACAATTATCTTAATAAATCACAAGATAGCGTGATTTTTCACTGACACATTATACACAAGATAAATTATTTTAAATAATATTTATTTGTAATGAGTATCAAAATCACTCAAACACGTCATCCGCGGATAACCACCGCCCAACCGGTAAATGCAAACCCGTCAACCTATACCATCCGTGAAACATATAATTTTAATATTTTGAGAGATTATGTTGGGTTCCGGGAGAGCAAGTGTGGTGTATTGGGAGGGGGGGCGGGGACAACAAGTTGAGATGCAGCTCGATATTGTGGTTTATACCACAACAGCTCGCTGGGTGTAGCAATCGATCTCCTCTAATGTAGAGAGAGATCCAACTGCTCAAGTAAGTTCTCAACACATAGCGTGAATAATCTGTCAATGAGCAGATAGACTGACAGCTAGCTGGAGCATACCAAACGATCTGTCCAACTACAGATCGTGTGCGGAAGCTGTGTATACGTTGTTGGCTGCTCTTACACTTAGAAAATATATTGTGTTTATACCGAGTGTTCTTTAAGATATTGATTCAAGATGCACAGCTCGCTTAAGTAGATAAGCTCGTTGGTGAGTGATAAACAAAGAATCAAAACAATGCAATGCAAAATATAAAAGAACACACAATATTTAACATGGTTCAGGAAATCTCCTACGTCCACGATCGATCAAAGCTAGATTGATGAATCCCTTAATCTTGGATCCCTCGTTTATTTATCCTCGTTGAGTACGAGCCAAAACTCGCTTATTTATTCTCGCTGAGTACGAGATTACAACTCTCTTATTTAAACTCGTCGAGTACGAGATATGAGTTCGGTTTTATAATCGTTCTTCCTCCAAGGTTTTGGCTATGGAGGAAACTAGAACTATGGGCTTTGAAGGCTCAAATCTAAGATAAGTTCTAGCGGGTTGATCTTCATAATAATGGTGATTTCTCTCTAATTTACAACACTCAAGGATGTATATAATTTATATCCGTGTTGAATAAATCAATGGAAGAATGAAGAGAATCTTGTGGCGTTGAAGCTTTTTTTGGGGTATATCACGAACACACAAACCCCCTATTTCTGAAGAAGACTTGAAGTATATATAGTCATATTTGAATTATAGCCGTTGGAAGTCTTTGCAGCTTTTGCAGTAAGCATTAAATGCTCTTTTGACCGTTGGCTGCTGACTGTACTTCTAGCCGTTGGAGTTAGTCCTACGTGGATGTTGACATGGCATATGACAGGTAGCTTATCAATTTAAGTAGATTATAGCTTCCTCCAATTGGGATGAACAACTCGTTTGGATCTCATAAGAACGGGTGGATTAAACAATCTGTAGGTGAACAGGTCGTATTCAACAAACATTGAGCTGACTCCCCATGAACAACAGATCGATCTGTTGATCGATTTATTACACACAGATCGTTTTTCTTAAGTTTCTTCTTGCACGGCTAGTTGTCCACTCATAATGCAGCTCGTGTGTGCACTTGCTGATCGATCTGTTAGACACAAGTGTTTTGTATTAAGCTTTTCCTTGTATATCATCTTATGCAGCTTGATGTCAACCTGTTTGATACAAGGTTGATTCTATCTCGCTGTTTCTTGATCTTCATATCAATATGTCCATCGATCTAACGATCTGTCATCGGTAAGTATGCTGGCATCCTGTTTGATAAGATAGATGCAATAAAAATTAAGTCTAGATTGATCAGGTTAGTCCTATGAATAGATTGTTACATTAATTTGTTCTCACATTTTGACTTAACTTGCTACATAACAAGGTGGATCTTTATAGCACAGATCGTTAATTTAATCTGGCCTTACATGTTGATCTCCCTTTTAATAAATAGACAAAATAAGATCAATCTATATGATACAGGTTGTTAACTCAACCTGATCTTACAAGTTAATTGATCTACTATTGAAAACACAGATGGTTCATATGGACATAATCTGTCTTTCATCGATCTGTCCTTACACTTAACCATCTGTTGAGTCTATCTAACCTAGACACATATAAAACATACACACCTAAGCATCAACATACATTAAAGCGTAAGCATAATTTAATATCATGCATATATATTAAGGTTTCGCATTATGATTTCGCATCATCAAAACATATAAATAATGATTTCCACAATCATAAAAAAGGTTCCCAACAAATTATATAAAATTTTAAGCTATATTTACATATAATTTTATAGGAAAAATACAAAGATATGGTTAATATTAGGCGGTCATGATGATATTTCACCTTCAAATAAATAGTCAATTTTTAAATTAAAATAAAAGTTCTTATATACCAATAAAATTTATACAAGATGTGTCATCATGTGACAATTATATTTTACAACAATATAATTTTTCAAGTAGCATGAATTTGCAATTATGTTAGTAAATTACAAGGTAATATCATTTTTCATCGACATATTATACATAAGACAAATTAATTTAAAATGCATTTATTTTAATATTTTATCGATTTATATCACTTTTAAATAAATTATTGTAATTTTAATTATGAAATATTGTGAATTCGTCAAAAATAATCTATTTCAAAAATTGATAAATTTATAATTTTATATTAAAAAATTATAAAACTATATTTTTAAATTTATATTTATAAATAATAATAAAAGATAATTTCTCAATAAATAATAATAAAAGATAATTTCTCGTGGATTTTGACGGGCACGCGCTAGTAATAACTAAGAAATAGTAGTAATATAAATGGGGAGATAAAAGACGGAACCAAAGAGAACTAAAGTCAAGCCATTATTGAAAAAGAAGAAAGTAATGAGGCAGGCAGATTTAGGATTTACATATTGTTGAGAGATGGAATTGCAAAATTAGTTAGTGGGACAATGATAATGATAATAACAATGATAACGAGACTCTTCAGTTATCTGCAAATGATGTGACAATTCAATAAAATTGAGATTGAAAAGTAGGTTTGGTTTCCATAAGTAACAGATAGTAGTAGTAAAATGCAAGTGACTTGAAATGGGGTGGCTATTATTTATTTTTGACTGCTTTATATCTATTCTTATGAAACTATAGCAGATCGCTTATTGAAATTTATGGACAAGTTTGATTAATTAATACCTGTTCTGTTCATGATTGACTGAATCTCCAAATTATTATATATTGCTGAATTATTTTCGCATAGGTCTACGTTCCTGCCAATAATAAATGGATACCGTTCCGCAATATTTTATGCATTTATTAATTAATTAATAACTTAAAAACAAAAACAAAAATAAATGCACAAATTTTTATACTAACATTTCAATTGTTTCAGTATTTGTACTTAATTTTAGGCAGATAAAATTAAAAGGACTGTGCAAAAGATAAAAGAAATATTTTAGAATTTATTTTTTAATATTTGGAACAAGTAACTAATAAAATCACGATTAAAAAAGAAATATAAGCCATTATTAATAATAAAATAGAGTTGTTGAATTTCATTTATGTCTTTCTTCTAATAGAGAATTAGTTGCGTGGAGAGACATAATTGATAGTGTTTACAAGATTATCAATTATATTAATGACAAAGGCCCCACTTTCACATCTAAGATATAGACATGGAATTTTTTTTCGTAGTCTAACGAAAACAAGATCGTAAGTTTGTAAGGGCAATAAAAAAAATGCAATCATGAAGTAGTAACTACTGCAATTATGGAGTCATAGACCGACACAGTTCTCATAATCAAGTGTTATTTCAACATAATAATAGACTAAAAGTCAATATTCCAATTTCCAATCTATTATAGTTGAGCTCCAAAACCCACGTTAGGTCATGTGATCATCACATGTAGCCTAACTGATGTCATATTTAACTGCCTCACTCTTATGAATTTTTCAAATTCTCTCCAAAAAAAATTGCAAATAATAAACATTTGATTTTTTTTTTTTTGTTATATGAATATCGTCTAAGAAAACTTATAAATTTATACTCCTTTACAAACAAAAATAATGGACCGACTATTTCTGAACACGGCTTTGAACAAATATTAAGTAGTGTGTTTGAATGGGAAAAAATGTTCAGATTATGATTAGAAAAAAGAAGGTACGATCTTATAGGACAGGGAGAGCATATTTTGTACCGACTTAAATACTCCCTCCATACTCCATACCATATAATTTAGACCCACTTTAACCAAGACTAAAAACTTTTTGATCAAAGTAGGTCTAATTAAATGGAATAGAGGAAGTACTAGTTTTTTCATTATATATATACTACAATTCACTAACCAACAAAACTTTTAAATGTATACGATAGTTATGGTTTTCAATGTGAAAATTTACATACATTTAGAATAGTTAGTAAACCTACATATAGTCGGTGAATATAGTTGACGAAAATAGTTCGTTTTCATTGAATTTATATATGTTTTCGTTGGAAAATAATACAATGGTAGAAATTCAAGATGCAGAGAAAGTAGCGCATGTGAAAATTTAAGATACGAGATATAAAGATTAAAGAGAGTACGATTTACCACAAATTGCATAAATCATTGAATAGTAAGTAAATTGGAAATACACTCGGAGCCTAACAATGAGCCTAAGGCAACTGCAAAAATTGGCTCATGTATGAGGTTGCAGGGTTGTGATAATCTAAAGGGCATAAAACTGTGAGTAGAGATGATTGCGAATCACGTAATACTCTACCGATAAGGGGCCTTCGAGTACGATGTGCTGAATGTTACCACCACCCTACAACAAACAAGCATTTACAATTGGAAATTAAATTTGGTTGCTACCGAAAGGAAATGTAGGTTCCAATCACAAGATACTACTCAGTAGTCTTATTAACCTTTTGGCTCGAGCCTCCGACTTTCCGCAGTGTCACAAACTCACCGCAGCGTAATGCCCCACCAGAAAATTCAACCTGAAAAGTAGAAGTTGTGCTAATTGATATTTCTCATTCAGGATTACTATATGATGCAGCCATTAACTTTCAAATCGGTATTAAACAATCTCTAATTATTATGAACTCCAACCAGTAAATGACGAAGGTATGCACATGACATAATGCCAAAGGACTAGAAAAAAAAAAAGAAGAAGAAGATTGTAGTACCTGAATCCCCTGGCTCGCAAGAAATTGCTTGAAATCTGCCATCTTGATATCCCCTACCAAGACTGTCTTATGCAGTGGTGGAGGGGTTGAAATAGGAAGTAATGATAATGTGCCATTTTCTGTCTTCCCTACTTCAGCATCAAGCCATGCTACTTCAAAATCTCCAAGCTACAACAAGAAACTCACATGTCACAAGCATTATATATATAGATAGAGAGAGAGAGAGAATACACCGAGTAAATTCAGCATGTTTACTTTCACAAAACTCAGAAGATGAAAACTAGGTCACCAGTTCAAAGCTCAGAGTAGCAGAGTGAAATATGACATTAATGGCAACAATTTTGAAATATCAATGAAGTAGAAAATTATATCAACAGAAAGCTCCAATTTACTACTCCCTTTGTCCCGCTAAATGTGGCCACGTTTCCTTATTGGGATGTCCCATTAAAAGTGGCCACTTTCCCAAAAAGGAAAAAAAATTACCTTTACAATACCTCACTCCTATTTTAAAACACAATACTTTATTTTCTTAAACTCTGTGCCGGATTCATTGTGGCCGCATTTAGCGGGACGGAGGGAGTAGTATATTATATTTAATGGTTGGTCTAAACAAAATTTACACGTGTGCCACAGTTGTTCCACCAGATATTCACAAATTTGTTGGGCACCATGAACAGAAGATAAATATTGATAGACAGCTTATACAGAAATAAATAGAATTACCTTCTTAAACAGGACGTTGCTCATCAGTTTTTCAGAAAGTTGAACCTGTGTGACAAGTTAGATAATAACTCCCAGATTAAAAGGAAGTGATTAAGAAGGTGATTCAAATAAACTAGTGTTTTTGGGAAAACAAACTTACTTTATAAGCACACAAGTCGGAAGTTACATCGATGGATTCTTCAAGTTGAGGAGCATATACATGTGGACACACATTTTTCAGACAATGTTCCTTTAAATGCTCTGTGGCTTCCGCAGACCCATGCACCAAGACCTTCAAGGCAGAAATCAAAGCAACAGTTTATTAACCTCTGTACATTATACTCAAATAAATAAATGGAGGTAAGACCGAGACCATGATATGATGCATTACAACTTCTAGAAACTCTCTAGCATGATGAACATAAATTTCAGGCTCCATGGAAGGGAAAGTTTCATTTAATATAACTCGGAGCTGTTACTCTTCTGTGATTTTCTCATTTTGAGAAGGCAAATGAATCTCACATGGCCTGCTTATCATCTAGAGCATGAATACTTTCTTCTATTCCGTTACTTTCCCTAGTGAATGCAATAGTCACAAGAAGAGTTGACGCACTACACTGACAACTATAGGTGGTAACTATATGATTGGCATGTAGAGAACCTGATATGACAATAATTATTCCCAAAAATGTGAGATGTTATTGTGAAGATGTCAGAGGATGAAAGAAGGCTCACGAGCTTCAATGGAGAAACATGGCCAATAATCTTTTTTATTGAACCGCCATCTGAACGGCCTTCAAAGTCCATATAGACCAATGAGCACTTGACGTAGACCTGCATTAGCAGAGAGGACTCTATCAACATTAACGATTAAAGGAGAACAGGTGCAATGTTACACAAGGTATGAAGTATGAACCACAGAGACAGCGAGCCATGCCTCATTCAATGGTGCATTGCTAATGAATTTTTTTTATAGAATACTTGGCTGTTCTAAACATTTCTTAACATCCCAACATCGAAAGATAAGATCTGTATTTTGTCTAAATTCCAAAATGACTCCAGCAGCTACATTATTCATCTCCACTGGATTTCAGTTTCTTAAAATGAATGATCTGAAACCTGCAGTTAAGAGTACCATTTATGGGGAAAAGGTGGGAAGCAAAAGAAGCTTTTGTAAGGAAGTTAAAGAAGCACGATGAGTTGTTTCACATCCTCATTGCAGAGTTTTCATGAGTTATGACTTAAGAGTAGGGTGAACCAACCAAACAAAATGAAGTGTTTGAGCGAAAAAAAAGTAAAAATATTAGGTGTAATCCCCCAACTAAACAAAATGAAGTGTTTGAGCGAAAACAAAAAGTAACTTCAGCATCAGCGTGCAAGAAAATAAACACAAGGTTGGACATACTGTTTGCTCCGAAGATACTACTTTTGATGCTGTTGTATCAAGTATCAGACTGGCAGATACTTCGTCAAGCTTCCCATTGAGTTCACCACCGATCTAGACAAAAACATTTTGTCAGACACAACACTAATTTTCTCTTAAACCTTTAGAAGGAATGCATTTATTAGATAGTACACCAATCATGATTCTCTTCTTCATCTAATTAGCTAACATTAGTGTGAATTTACTCTTGCCATCCATCTTGTAAATTGCTTCCACTCTTGTGTACACTACCTAATTGTTTACTTAAAATAGAGAAATCAAGCATCACCCATGTACTAAAAAGAAATAAATTTATTCATAGTATTTCTCCTTTTATGCATATTTCCATGTTCGCTGCATTGCACATCTAAGGTCATCCATCTTTAACTCCGTTAACTGGGAATTCCCACCAGAGCTCCACATCCACAGAATTATCAAATACTCTATCATCAGGAACCATCATCACATAGAAGGAGAACAAACAAAAGAGAAAAAGAAAAAAAGAAAGCTTACTAACTTATATCATTAAACAATACACGATCCTTTTTTTCCCTTTACAAGAAAGGAACAAATAGTTTGAGTTGTCAAGTGTTGGTCAAAGTTATGAAGATACCATATCCTTATAAATATCAATATATCATCAACTGTCCTCTAACTTTATAGCTAGGACTAATGATTTCAGATTCCCCTTCAAAGAAATTGAGATAAGCATGTCCATTGTAACAACAATACACAAATTTACCTGCATAGATGTCTGGTCCATGTCTTCTTCCTTGCGCATGTAATCATCAGGATTGATAACCTCACCAAAATCATCCCATTCGGATGAGTTCTCATACATGGGGAACATGGGGCCAGCACTAGATGGGGGTGAAATGAATCCATCAATAAATACATCTTTGAATGCTCCATGTTGTAAACTAGCAGCTGCAACGAAGTAGATTTCCAGTAAAAATAAAAGCCAGGTGGGAATTATTTTTCTTTTATGGGGATATAAACTTTAGGTGCAAGCACAACAATTAAGTAAATTAGGAAAGAAAATTGTGCATTCTGCATAACATCTTTTGGTCGCGCTTATATAGTTCAAAAGGAACATGTATTGAGCGCATGCAATAAAAAGTTTTAAGAATACCCTTTAAAGTGGGTTGTATGATGTTAGCATCAATAAGCATCGGGTCACCAACAGCAAGTTCTGCTCCAAGAGTAGCTTTCAATTCCTCTTCCTTGATGAGAGTAGCTTTAAGAGCTTCTTCTTTTCTTTTTCGATTTTGCTCTTCTTCATAAGCAGCAAGCTCCTCTCCAACCAAGGGGATTCTCTTTGACATGGTAACTTTAACAGCTTTTGGAGGAGGATCTGATTGAAGCAGACGTGCCAGTGTGCCAAACTATAAAAAGGCGAGGAACCGTTAGCTAATGTATAACCGTAACAATTGCAGGAAATATCTCTTATCTTCTATGTATTTTCCATTTTCCTCAGTGAAAAGAAAAAAAACCAATGTTAATATTACATCTTAATTTTGAGAGGAAAATATCGAATATATAGATAAAACAATATAATAGTAAGGAAACAAGTGGTTGAAAAGTACAGGTAAATACTTTAAATTCAAACTTGATCAAAGCAATACAACTGTAATTTGCTTCAGAATTGCTATAGTAGGGTAACACAATTACAAATATGAAAGCATACACATAAGAACTACTCCCTCCATCCCATTAATAATGACCCACTTTGACTAAAACTGTGAGAGCTTTTTGGTCAAAGTGGGTTATTATTAATGGGACGAGGGAGTATTAACTAACAGCCATTGCACCGAAATAGTGTAGGCCACGAGTTGATGCCAACATATGTTACTAAATCTTCAGCAGAAACATGATTATTAAAAATATAAGCATGGATGCTGATAATAGGTCATAATACAAATTATAATAACACTAGAAGCTTAGTCTGTCCTTCCATCATATTACAAATTACAATAACAACACTTGTGGATTAATTACTCTCAAAAATATAAAGATTTAGAAATTTAAATGTTATAATGAATAATTTTGTTTCATTAATTTATGTGAAAGATTGTGCATGGGAAATATTGAAATTTCATATCATCATTTCAAGTATAAAGCATTTTCCAATTAGGAACATAACGGAAAATGCAATTTCCAAGGGCATTTTTTTTAATTCCTCCACAAAGGAGCTTTTAAGGAAAGATCACTGCTCAGAGCTTGAAGGTTGTAAATACAATAAGAAAATGATAGAGAAATGAGAATGTCAATACTATCGAAATTCACAGACAAACAAAACAACTTAGTCTTCAGTTTTCAGCATGCAAGTTTCAAAATTATGGTTTGGAATTATGATATCATCATATTTCAAAGGAAAATTAGTTGGATTTCACATGACATTCCAAAGTGTGCTAATTGACAAGAACCAGAGCTAACCTGGCCTCTCTCAGTAAAAAGTACAAGGTTCTTTGAGTCAGCAGCCCAGTCAACAAAAATGTCGTGAGAAAACCCAACCTCTAAACTTGCCATGGATGCAAAGACAATCTGATCCAAACGTAAAAAGAATGACATGAATAAAATAGCCAACGCTAATAAAATAGGAATTCAGAAATGTCTGCAGTAATCTTAACCTTTGGGCCATCAGGAACTTTTTCAAGCTCACTCTTGCTGATCAAAAGTGTTACATGTCTGCAATTTTTTGGAGATTAACTTTAATGAGAAGCTATCATGACACCTCAAATATTCTATAATTAGCAGTAAAAACTAAAAACTACAAAAGGCATATTAGAGGCAGTAATGAGCAAACTGACATAGAAGAATACAAAATGCTCAGTAGCATTAGCAATTGAAAAACAGAAATCACATCTTAAACTTTTAGATTCTGAATAGGTTTCAAATTGACAAAATCTCTAGTGCAACGAGATAAAAAGAGAATTAACCATATTCCAAAGTCAACACATCCAAGCCCAATGATAACATGATATTATCACTATGGAAAAGGTCAAAACAAGCTAGCAGTAATTTCATTAGATGTACTATTACAATATTAAGTCCTTCACTCTATACAGTAGAAAAGTCATCTAAAAAAGAATAAAAACCAAAGAAAACCTTACTTCAAAAGAAACGCATTATCTCTTGTGTCCTCAAAGGATTTGGCTATTTTGTCGCTCATAAACTCAAGAAAACTCTTTGCATAATCAATTGTGCTCGATGAAACATATGTCAGAAAGAATATGGGGTAAGTTAAGTGCTGGTGCTCCCAGTACTGCACTTTTTTCAAAGTAGTGAATATTAGAAATGGCAACTGTCTGAACAAAAGAGCAGAGCATTATCACAAAGATTAACTTACCTGCTCCAGTATCAAAAGTAGCTCCAGCACTCTTCCAGCAGTATCAACAGGTACTAATATATTACCATCTGCTCTCAACGTCTTCAGCACGGCATCTAAACAAGAATTATGAAAGTGATTTGCCTATGTATTTATAAATCTAATTCCCTCTCAATGTTAAGGCACTGAGTGGTTAAGATTCATAAATTTCATATTAAAAAAATAAAACAAAATATATGGACCTGTTTTGAAACATTTTAAAATCATCTTTTAACAATTAAAACTAAAGTAAAAAAGTTACTAAAAGTACTTCAAAAAAATAATCAAAAGAAAACAGGACTTTTTTGAAACATTTTAAAATCATCTTTTAACAATTAAAACTAAAGTAAAAAATTTACTAAAAGTACTTCAAAAAAATAATCAAAAGAAAACAGGATGATTATCTGCTCAATGATGTAACTCGATCAACTAAAGTCATGGATATATACTCAGCAAAATCTAATACTCTCCTCTCTCCCTCTCTTTGCATTATGTATAGACACACACGTATGTGCAGCTAATGTATCTGGATGATAATAGGGAAAGTGTGACAAGAAATTTACAATTGCAGCCAGCAATAGTTAACCTTCATTATCTATTAACTATTACCTAAAAGTTGCTGGTCTTTTTGACGTCTTGGAGGCTGATTACTCAGCAGGGCATTGTAAGCATCTGTTATTAAAACAGCAGGGCGCACAAAAGACTCTAAAACAGTTCCATTCAAAAGCCTGATGGAAACAAGAGCAAGAACTAGTAAGAACCCATCCATAAATGAAAGCACACTATGGCTTATACAATTTATGGAATCACAAACCAACTTTTCTTTACGATGATTGAAGTCAACAGCATATATAACATCCTCTCCGTCCTTTGTGATCCTCCAAAATGTACCGCCTAACAGGTGACCAGTTGCATGGGGTGCAATAACAATTCCTTCTCCTTTTCCTAGGGTCAGTTAGAAGAGAAACTAATAAGATGCATTTCTTAGAATAAGTTTGGTGTATTAGTATAATATATGATCTCCTCATGTATCCACATGATTTACCTGCAATGAACAACTGATATCATCTTTAATACTAATAGAAGTCATCGCCCAAATGTTTGTCAGAGTTAATACAAATTTTGCTGAATATCAGAAAGAGGAAGTAATGAACACTTAAAAATCAACCTAAACATGTTTAAGAATTTAGGATCCCGCAGAACATCTACTGCTTGCGGTGTTACTTGTACACCTGTAGCACAGGTGTATGAGAAACAATATGAAATGAAATTGTCCTGTGTTCTCCCCACAAGTAACAAAATCTCTCTGTTACCACAAGTGACGGAGAGATAATAAAAGATAGCTACACGCAGAGAAGGAGAGGTAAAGGCTCACATGTAGAGAAATTAAGACAAATATAACGTAGAAAACATGGAATAACTTACCAGACATATAATAATTCTGGGAGTATGTCAATCTGATAATGTTTTGGAATGCCGAATCAATATCGTCCAGGGTAAACAAATCAAATTCGGACACTTGCTGCAATGTAACACGAGGTAGTATCAGATAATGACAGAAGATCAACTAAAAGAAGCTCTTTGATTACCATTTACCAGGAATAAGGAATTTATAGAAATCACAGAATTATCTTCTAGTTAAACTTCCTATAAAATGGGTTACATGACAATCATAGTCTACACTAAAACCATTTTGTTCAGAATTATTACATTTATTCAGGAGTTCAAATCATTTTTTCCTTTCTTGTTCTGCGTTTATTGCAGCAGAAAAGCAAATTGCTAGGTTAATAATATAAGGCTTTGCTATGAATATTTTTTATATTGAAAGACCTTCATATCAGACTAGCAGTATCTTTGTAATACAAAATTTGCATTCAACTTATGCTACTATGTTGGAATCATTTAAATATTAAGAAAACAAGATGCACACAGTGAGGGTTAATTTTGTCATCAACAGTGTGACAGTAAGTACAATATTAGTTAGGGATGGGTGTCAATATCAATTCACCCGCAATAATCTACAACAGATGAGATGGATAGACAGACACTCAGGGAACTAGTGAAGCAAAACTCTAGGAAACAAGAGATCAGGCATGGGCTATGATTGATTGTTTTAGAATCTCAGTGATTTAGACAACTTTAAAACAGGAAAACTAATCACATAGACCACTCCAAGTTACTTAAGAGTCCAAGCAACTAAACTGAACCAAAATCAATATCAAATGCAAATTCCCAAAATCAAATTTCACCTTGCGAGACAAATAATGATCGTACATGGTCAGCAGTCCCAATCTATAGACAGGTTCAGTTGCAAAAATCGGAGCAGAAATTCCAAATTGCTTCATGGCATAGGGTAAAGCACCAAGGTGAAGTGTGTCTGAATGTGAAAGCAAGACAGCATCCACAGTTGAAGCAACCCTGATCATCATTATGAGATATATCAACTTATAAAAAAAAAGTAGCCAGAAGTAGTATTGTATGTACGCTTTTATCTTGTTTAACTCTGTTACTTTACACATAGAATCACGTCAAACTCTTTGCCTCCAGGCTCCAGACGAGCATTTAGCAGCAACCTATTCTCATGATTATATACCGATACAAAGCAAGGTTATAAAGTAAGTCAACTATGTATTTCAAAGTTTAGCCTCTCTAACCCTTGTTCTCCTTTGACAAATTTCTTTAACAGGAAATCAATTACATATTGCAGACTACATGTTGGAATTTTTGAAAAAAGTTGATTCAAACACTAACAACTGCATCCGATGAATCTTGCCAAATTAAATTATGTAGTTGAATTTGCTACTAAGCACGAAGACAAGTTTACGTAGCAGCAGTCACTAGATGGTATGTTAAGGTTAGGAAACGTCAAGAGAAGGCTTTAGTGACTCTAGTCTATAGTCGATTCATCCACACCAACAAAATTGACTGGATTTACTGGATTATGAGGATTACAAGACTTGAAAATCATTTACTTTTGTACTACAAATTCACTGGACAAGAGTATCCACGATCGAAATAAAGTGCGAAAATCTCATCAAAAGAGGATTTTCATTCTAAATAAGAAAGAAAAAGCATCGTGAGGGAGCTGAACTAGATTTAATTATTTCCACTTAACCCCTAAACCCTTCCTGCTCAATCAATAGGGGGAAAAGCAGAACATTTAATAACCTAAAATAACAAGACAAAGTGAAATTGAAAACCTGGATAGAGGTTGAAGAAGAGAGGTGTCGAACTGGTCATTCCAACCGCAGTCGATGAGGAAATTAAAGCCGTCGATTGAGACTAAGTAGGAGAGGGGGTTCTCGTTGTACACTCCACACAGTGGCGTCACCTGAACTGACGTCCCCATCTGCCGTAAGATTTGCGGCGGTTCACCGTCGGAGGTCCGATATTACGCAGGGAAATGCAGCTTCCCAGGAGTTGTAATTGAGGGATTGCACCCAGTTGATTGGGAAAGAACGTTTTCAAAATGAAGCTTGTTTTGTTAGGTGTCAACAATTAAGCAAGTCGTAGCAGCAGCAACGGGATGTACGAGGGCCAATATATATATAAATATATATATATATATATATATTGGTTAAGTAAATACTCCCTCCGTCTTTATGTGATGTGATGTGATGTATTGTATATATATATATATTCTTATCGTGGACGGAGGGAGTATATTATAGGGTAAAATATAGTTTTTGGCTTAAACGTTGAGTTAGTGTTCGGTTTATGGCCTGAACTTTTAAGAATATTTAAAATATCATGTACTTTAGTAAAATGTACTCTCTCCATCTCAATTAAGAAGAATGTATAAAGTAGTCTACAAGTGATAAAGGTGGTAGGATTCACACCTTTTTAAAATGATAACTTTTACTCCCTCCGTCACACCAAAGTGGTCTTGTTTCATTATAATAATACACTCATTTGAATATAATAGAGGACCACTTTCGTGGGACGGAGGGAGTACTATTTTAGGAATGTGTAATTACAAATTATCACACAAGTTAAAAGTTTGAAAATAATATTTATGATATTTTTATTAAAAAAAATATATAAATCATTAATATCTAAAAATCAAAAAATCCTTTAAATACAAAGTTATCATCATCAAATTATTAGTTCACCTTCCATCCATTTACACTAGATGTGTCCAAAGGTATCAAAAGAACCAGAATCGTCGGAACCGGTGGTTTCGAGAACCGTAATTGTACCCAACAATTCGGTTCTGAACCGTAACTGTGTAGAGGACGGTTCGGTTACGGTTACAAAAATTCGGAATCGTGAACCGGCGGTTTGAAATCGTAACCGTCTATTTGGAACCGTATCTCTTTTTTTTTTATCCAATTCAATTTATTTAATATATTATAAATAGTCATTTCTTATAATTATTGTTTATAACTGATATATTAAACTTACGAATACATTAATAATTAAATAAAATAAAAGTTGATTAGATGATAACCTAATTAAACTCTAATATTAAATACGTATTTATTAGTGTTCATTTTATATTGTTATAATTATATAGATTAATTATTTTATTTCATTTTATCAATGTATTTGTGTTTAACGTGTTATTCAATTAACGTATTCATGAGATAATAACACATAAAAACCTTTTTTTAATTTTTTATCATTACATTTTTATTAATATATCATTATATGTGTGTTATATATAATTGATATTAAATTAAAATAAATTTTTACGTAGTTATTCTACTATTACATTACAAAGTTAATTATGTGATATGAAATTAAATGATGATACGCATAAGTATGTGATTAAAATAAATGAGATATTCAAAAGTTTTAAATATATTAGTATTAATTTTTTGGAAGGTTCCAAACCGTAACCGCCCTACACGGTTCGATTCCGAACCGTGAACCGCCGCAATAACGGTTCGGTTCCGATTCCAAATTCTCAGAACCGTGAACACCTCTAATTTACACTAAATCTTTAAATTTATATTTAAAATGTCTGAATATTTAATTTAAAATAGTTCAATCTATTAAATAAGAATTCTAATTTACAAAGATGAGACCTATATGTAGGGGTGTAATCGAATCAAACTAAATTGAATATTGTCATACTCAAATTCAGCTCGTTTGAAAATTTGAGTTCGATTCGAGCTCGGTTCAAGTTTTAAAAACTAAGTTCGAATTTGGTCCAATAAACAAAAAGCGAGGTTGAGTTCGTTTATTATTTGATTTATTAGTAAATTTGAACTCGAACTTGACTCGAGTTCGAGTTCGAGTTTATTAAAAAGTCTGTTTATTAAATTATTTTGTTAATATATATATATGTGTGTGTGTGTGTGTATTTATATATTTGATAAGTTCGTGAACTAGTTCATATATAATGTTCGTGAACTATTTGAAACTCGACTCGTTTTTAAAGTTCGTGAACAAGCTAGTTAACAAAGTTCGTGAAATATTCAAAATTTGGTTCGTTAAAACTATATTCGAAACTTGGCTCGTTTTTAGATAATAATAATTTATTTACTTTTTTTTCTTTGATAAAAATATCATACACAATTTTCATATTCAATTTTTGACTTGTGTCATGATTTATGCATTTTCCTAAAGTACATGTTATTTTAAATATTTTTTAAAGTTCAGGCCATAAACTGAACACTACCTTAAAGTTAATGTCATAAAGTATAATTTACCCTATATTATAAATAGAAAACATGTACAAGGTAGGACGGATTACAAATGCCAAAATTAGCATACAAAAGATCCAATACGATGACCAAACAAAAAGTAAGAAAATTAACAAAAAAGCATAAACCAATAACTATGTGATTGATGGTGTCAGGATCCAGTGAGCCGGATACCTATCCATCAATCAAAAAATGAGAATATCGCATACAACTATGAAATATTATGTCACCTAGCCCCCGATGACTCGAATAAAACATGGAAAGCTCAATGATCAAGTCTCGGCATGCGTCTTCAAACTGAGAAGATGTTAATTTCTCACCATTGCACCAAGGTTGGATGGAATAAATGGTACAAAATCATATACACCCTCGATTTGATGGAGTGAACGACTTTAGATGGTGTCGTCCTGGTGTCATTGAAAATGTCCCGATTACGGGCTTGCCAAATGTAGTACACTGTAGCAAGCAAACCAAGTCATTTGGCCTTGTAGTGAACTTGTGTCCTATTCCTATCTCTCTTGATCCACTTTGCTGCGCTAAGAAGGGTCATAGATTGTTGCAGGATTTGTAGCCAATGTCGTATGGCCGACCATATTTGTTGTGAAAATGCACACACAAAAAATAGATGTCATGTTGACTCTTGAGAGGTACAAAAAGGGCAGGATAAGTCGATGTCCAAATAATGAAGTCTGTCCTTCGTGAGTAATTTTGCCTAGAAAGCAAGTCAAGCAATGAAAGAGAACTTTTGTGGGATGAAAGTACGCCAAATGGCTCTCTTCCATGGTTGAATTTGGTCCCTTGGCCTTAGATGTTTATAAATGGCCGAGCTTCTAAGGCCTTTATCAGAGCATGAAAGTTGGAGGCGTTGGATTGCAGACTCATGGTTGTTTAAAATGAGGATCAATTTGTCCCGAATGATGGCAATCTTCTCGAGAAGGGGTCATTCCGTTCGTTTAGGCTGTCATTTCAAATATCGACCCCTCTTAAGTACACTTGATGAACCCACTTGATTCATTAGGTATCAGTCTTCAAATGAATGTTCCAAAGAATTTTGGCTAGGAGTGCCATGTTCCAAACCGCACCATCTTTAAGGCCAACACCTCCTTCGATTTTGGGGAGATAAAGTATTTTTCAGCTTACCAATGACTATATTTACATTTATTTATCTTAGTTTTTGTAATTTTTGGTGAAACAATATCTTAATCATTTTTATAAATTTTAATCCTTTATTACTTTTGTTTTGAACGCACATCCTACTTATAAGTTTAATTCCCACCCTTTTCTTTATATTTTTCTCTACTTTATATGGGGATAATACTAAATTACTGCTACTGCTTCTAACGTATTTCTTTTACAAACTATACTTACTACTTTGTTTCAGGGTATTTACTACAAGTCTACAATATTATTATTATTATTATGGTTGTAGTAGCAGCGACTATCTCGATTATGACTATTATGATTAATTGTTAATACAAACAGTATAGTTTCTTACAATTAGTTTCTCGGTATGCAATGCACGTACAACCAGCGGTAATTGAACAAATTTCAATGTTTGAAATTAACCATTTTATTCCAATAGGATTTTTCACAGTTCCGAATAATTTTTATATTGATCCAATAGGAAAATAGTTAAACGCGTACAAAGTATACTTTTTTCACACTAAAGTGATTGATAATCCCAATAATTAAACTAACGTACTATGAGAGTGATAAATAAACATCAAATATAAATCATATATTAATCAGTTAAATTCAATGTAAATACAAGTATATTAGCTATTATATATAAAAATCAAGATCAATATTTGAATGGTTTAAAAAAAGGATTTTTATTTGAATGATAAGTATCATTCATAACTTTCTACTTGCTTTGTCTGTATGCCAATTTCGTAGTTCTTAAAACTTACTGAAGTTAACTAATTCTTTATCCTGATTCAAAAAAAGTCCAACATTCGCATGTTCATCGTTAAACTAATTTGTTTTCAGATTTTTGTCTAACTTATTTTTAATCAACTAAACTATAGCTTGAGATGCTCTTTATTTAATTAACTAAACACTAAATTTAAGAGCAAAATATTGAAAAGTTAGTTAAGTGTTGCATCTAAGAAGACTAATTGTTACAAAAATGAAGTTCAGCTGTTTTTCCTATATAATCTAATTGAAGTTTCCAGCATATGCTATATAAAAACTGCAAAACATCAGCACCAGCATCTCATAATAAGAGAATAATATTAATAGGCATCATATTGTCTTCGATGCAGCAATTTGACTGTAAAATTAAATGTAATTGAGCCCTTTTTATGATTTATGACAATATTGATACAGGTAAGAAATACACTTCCTTTGATAGCCTAGTTGACTACCAAAATGTAGAAGTTCTAATGTTTCCCAGTAAACTTTAATACTCACATATCTAGCCCAAGGGATGTTATATTGTTTATACTCCTGTGAGATGTGCTTTCTCGTTTAGATTTCCTGTAGTTCCTTCCCACAATTCTGCTAGATCCTTCTTCATCCAAGATAGGACGATGATTGGCCCCAGTGTACAAGGTACCTACATTCATCAAGTCGAGTGAGGACTAGTAAGAGACAGCTAGAAAAAGGTACTCCCAAACGCTCTAGGCTACCACTGGGCCACAGGAAAACCCGAGAATTAGATTGACCATATGAGTGCAGATATATTTTAAGTTTTCATTTTTGGTTTCAATGGTTCTACGCATTTAGATATGTAGGGACATATTGATATTGTGATGTTGAAAACTTCTTCAACCTCTCATCGAGCACACAAATGCATTATGACCTACGTTGAATGTGTTCTGAACAAGATAAATCAGCAGATGTACCAGATATAAGAGTGCTGGCTGAGGTGAACGTGTCAATATGCCAGCTGCCAAGGCAGTAAACAATCCAACAGCATACCCAGCAAGAGCATGCCAAAAGTATTTGAATCCCTTTGAGGGTTGCGTATCCAAGATTTTCGTAGAATCTCGACCTTTTTGGTGATCAAAACAGAGAACTAATGCTAAAAGCATCGAGGGGATAGCCTACAAGATCAATAAGCGGAACCAGAATGCTTAATTAGCCAACCATATCTCCTAGAAATTCTTGACTTATAGCAAAATGATTGGTCGAAAGAAATAAATAGTCATAAATTTACGGAAAACAGACCCTCATATAAGGTTAAGGAAATACTCATCATGAAGAAATCAGTCAACTGTCAACATGCTCAATATCAGTAGGGAAGCATATTATCTGTCAAGGAGAAATTTAGCAGCAGCACGTAATATCTATGGTTGTATAACACACTTACAGATTAAACACTGGAACTGCCTTCGTACATAACTGAAAGCATTAGCCAAGCTCAAGTCTGACAGGATACAAGAATTGTTTCATGATTCAAAATCATTAGTGAGACTGAAAAGAGCTTGCAGAAGGTGGGACATGAAAGGGCAAGCTAAATTGGTAGCTAGAATTGAGATATGTAGCAAGGGATTTGCTGATAGTACCGTCAGCTAGTTAAAGATCCCAATACTAAAAATAGTTGCATGTCAGCTCACTGAAAGTGTCCATATACTTTAAGAATAATAAATCATATCATTTATTAAGACTTAATCTGCACAATTAGCTGCATGTTGGGTAATTTCAAGCATATCAAGTGATTCAAGTCAAAACAGTTCAAGAACAGGACCAATTAACTAGACTAGCAACTCATCTTACCATGTCACCAAGACCAAGCATCATGTAGTCAGAGGAAGTATTTCCAGGTACAGCACCGCCCAACATATTCCGTGGGAACACAATCTTCACAGGCAACTCAAGTTTTCTTGTTATTAGCTGTAAGCCAGGAAGACTCAAACTATTAACTACCGTGTGTACTGGATTAGAGGCCTGTTGCGTTGCAACTGATACCATAACATTTGCCCCAAAGAATCTCTCTGAATAGAAAACCCAAAATACATCATATACAAACAAACATGCAAGGAGCATCGCGCATATCTTGATATTGGGAAGGCGAACATGGCTGACAAAAGCAATACAAAGAGAGATGCCCAACAGGTTGTTCAAAATCCAGTGCCCCGTTATGAGCCATGCCACAACTAAACCCACACACACCAACAACAGGAAACTTTGGATTCTTGTGAGTGGCTTGGAACAACACCGAGATATATATGGATCGGGAAGAGCAAAGTGTGACTTGAGCCGAGCAACATATGGCGAAAGACAAAAGTATAAGGCAGATGCGGATGCAACTGCAGTAAAAGCAGTGAGAAGTTGAGAGACAGAAGAAAACAAATAGAACATAAAGAGCAAGCTGCAAGAGCTCATTATCGGTATCATCAGTGCCTGAGAGCTATCTAGAGTAATGGAAGCCTCAGACAAATCATGGTTGCGCTCCATTTCCTTTCCATAGTTCAGAGCTCTAGAAGCAGATGCATATGATACTACAATGGCAGTGACAAAGAGGGTGACTGAAGATGGTTCAAGTAGATATAGAAGCTTCCAGAGAGATTCCATGCTAGAAATATATCCACCACTTTCCTCTAACTCAGGACAATCTCAAAACCACTTGAAAACACCTAAAAATATCGGAATGTATATAAAAGTTCCAAATTTGGAGATCTTATGAATCAAAATAGCAAAGATTCCTCCAAAATCAGGACCAGGTAATGCAATCTTATTTTATCAGCTCAAATGCCCCTGAACCTGGAAAGGAATAATTGTGTGAGTAAGCAATTTTGCCCATATTGAGAAGGAACTCAAATAATTCCACAATAAAAATAAAAAAAAACAAGCAATAAAATTTACAATCTCACCATTGCAATCTAAGACAATAGATATATTAGTTTAAACTATAATCTGATCAGAAGAACAAAAGACAGATAAAAAGTAACAACATAAATCACAAATCATTCCCCTATATATTTATTAAGAAACATATTGTTTGATACAGCTTTTCTTTTTCATCAATTCGTTTCAAATACTTTAACTAAAATTTCCGAAATTCACTTGAAAAACTTGATCATTTGCTAATAAGCGGAATAGATACCCCATTACATTATTGTTCATCCGAAACCACCTTCCCCAGAACCCAAATCGAAAGAGGAAATAAAATGCAGTGGATAATTGAAAACAAATTACAAACATCATCTACTTGAAAAAGACGGAAAAGCTATCAGAAGGGGTTGACTAAACACTGAACGGCGAATACACAAAAATAGGCATCTATCAAAACAAATTCAAGAAAAACAATATTCCCAGTGAACAAAGACAGATTTACCATTTTCGTAAGGCGGAAAGGGGCTTCTCTAGGGAGGGAGGTGCGTTCGCAGTGTGAAGTGAATTGGAGAGGGACTTAGAGAGAGCGACAAGCAATCGACTGTAAATCGGTTTTTTCACTTTCACCCCACTAATTTGATAAAATTAGTATTTGGTCCCTCAAGCTTTGGAGTATCAGCATATGGTCAACTTTTGGTTTGGGAAAAGGTGCAACCTTTTTTTGTATGGGTAAAAAAATTAAAACTTTTTTCTATTTTTTTAAATGTGATAAAAAAATTTAAATAGGAAAAATTATATCTTTAAAATACTTAACTCATATTTTTTTTAGATAATGTTTTACTTTTTTAATTTTTGTGTCGGATCCTTTATAACCGCTTTTAGCCAGACGGATAAAATATTTCATTAACCTTTTAACAAAATGGAGAGAGTTTTTCTGATGAAACAAAATAGAAAGAATACAAACATAAGAGGAAAATAACTAAGACAAAAAGAATGAAGGGCATATTATTGAACTATTTGTACTAGTATAAAAATTGGAGAAAATAATCAAATATGGAGGGCTATGTTATCAAAATACAGAAATTTAAGTACTGAAGTATAAATAGTATAGTAAAAAAAATAGGGTGTCGATAGGGCAACATATTAAATAGGTATCTTTTTTTTCTCTTAAGTCGTAAGGTAACTGTAGAATGTATTTTTACTGTAGTCCCCACCAATATGTAATAATGTACACAGCATAGTTGCTTGGGTCCTGAAATATATGATATATTGTCAAATGTTGTTACAGTTTACTCTTTTGGTGGTTTTGTTTAGACTTATTTGGGTCATATAGTTAGTTATTCACTCCAAATTCCAAAGCAAAGGACAGTTCAATATACGTCATCAGTATTTTGATATAATATGAGAGGTTATCATATGCATGTGACTCTAACAAAATAAAAATAAACGAATCGACTAAACATTTAAAAATTAAAATGTTGCTTTTTAAATGAACCATGTTCTTTTTTTTTTTTAAAAGTTATTATGTTATTTAGAATTAAATTGATTTGAAACTATTTGAGAATGAATTGGAATATTAAACCGATATTTATTCATATGATAAGTGTTCGATCGTCAATTTTTAGAGTGCTTTTACGATGATAAAATAGAGAACAAGATGAACACGAGATTTACGTGGTTCGATCCTTTATTAGATCTACGTTCACGGAGAAAAGATAGTCTTTGTATTGATATTGAGTTTTTGAGAGAGTATCAAGAATAATCCGTCGTTAATCTAGCTTTAGAGACTATACTTATAGGTAACAGATTGCAGTTATGGCTGGGCCCGAGATTGTAGGCGCTAAGTCCGGGATCGTGGGGCGGACCGAGCTTCCGGGCTTTTAGGCCGAGCTGCCGGGCTTTTGGGCCGAAGTGACTGGGCCGAGCTGTTGGGCTACTGGGCCGGAATGTCTGGGCCGAGCTGTTGGTCTCTTGGGCCGAGCTGTTGGTGTCTGGGCCGAGCTGTTGGTTTCTTGGGCCGAGCTGCTCTTGGGTCGGGGTCCGGTTACGTTTTGAGCCTTTAGTTTTTATGTTGGGCCTGTTCGTGGGGCTACATCCTATCACATCCCCCCCCCCTCCCAAAAGAAGATCATCGACGAAGTGAAGATCTTTGACGAGGTTGATGTTATCGCCGAAGTAAAGATCTTGACGAAGTGAAGATCTTGTTGCCAACGAAGTCGAGGTGGTAATTTTGTTGGAGTTGTGGAAGACAGCTGTTTGTGGAAGCCACATGGGACACGCGTCGACTGTTCAGTGGTGCATACGAAGAGGCGGGATTTTGAAAAAGGCGGTTGGAGAAAGGCGGAAATGTTGCCTTTAAAAGCTTGCTTTGTACGCTCATAAACACTTTCTGCCATCTGCTTAAACCCTAGCTCCCTTTTCTGCAAAGTTCTTCAAAAAGCTTTCTGCCTTTTGCGTTTGCTGCCGTCGATCTCCATACCAGCAAACTTAACCGAAATTTTTGTGACAAGTAAGTAACCTCTTTTTCTTCATGGCTTCTTCTTCGTCTCGTTCTCCTATTGATGTAGACATGGAGAACATAAAGGTTTCTCCCTCGCCGTCTAGGATTTTTCTGGCGAGGGTTACGGTGAGGGTTTTCACCCGAGCTGCTATTCCTCCTGGCCTCGAGGTGATAGAATTTCCACCCTTGGTCGGGTCAGACGCTGCCTTGGAGTATGCCTCTACCATGAGCGAGTCCCACATGTTGAACTTGGCTCGAAAATTTTTGTTTCCAGAGTCGGTAGAGATGGTTTTACCTCGGGTTGAGGATAGGGGTAGTTCGCCGCCCGTAGGTTTTTTTACAGTTTACGAAGACTACCTTCACTTCGGTCTTCGTTTTCCTTTACACCGCATTTTTGTTGAGTTCTTAGAAATATTCAAGCTTCCTCTAGGCCAGTTAGCGCCGCCCTCCATTAAGCAAGTTATAGGGTTTTGTATGGAGGTCGGTCGCCGAGGTGGCTCAATGTCGATAGAGTCGCTGCGTAGGTTTTTCCGAGCTAAGCGCGGGCCTACGGGGTGGGTTTATTTATCCCCCGTTAATAAATTTAAGTTAGAAACCCCGTCAAAGGTGACGAACTGGCAGAAGAAGTTCTTCTTCTGCCGGGCCAAGGGGGTGCCTTTGAATGCTTGGTCGAAGGCCAAGTTCGGGCCCCAGGTCACTGAGGATCCCGTCGGCGAGGTCGAAGTGAGCTTGATGGACCTCGGCTTCATTAAGAGGGATTACGCCGAGGCCGAGCTGTCGAGGTATGGGCTGAGCCCATACGGCGCTTCCGCCGACGTGGATTCGGGTGAGGTCCCACTCTGTGCTGTGTGATGGTATTTAACCAAGGTAGATTCTAATGTTCTTTCCTTTTATTTGTAGTGAATCCTGAAGCTCTTCAAGCAGCTCTGAAGAGGAAGAAGAAGAGGGCGAGGACCTCTTCGGCTGCGGAGGAGACGCCGCGCCGTGAGTCGGCGGAGAGGATTGTTGCCGACCTGCCTCCGCCTATCATTAATCTATCTTCACCTCGGAAGGAGGCGGGAGGGAGGTCGGGGGTTCAGACCTCCGATCTGGACGCGCCTCTAAGGATGTCATTTCCCGAGGTGAGTATAGACTTACGTTTCCTTCCCTTTCTTTTCTTGTCCTTCCTTGTTTTGTATGCTGATATATCTAGTGCAGGAGGCGGATATGGCGATGGGTGGGCTGAAGGCCCTGGCGAACTTCGTCGCTGGCGGGGTCGAACAGTTCCGGAGTCTATCCACCGAGCTCGAGGCGGCGAGGGCCGAGGCGGTGAGGGCGGCGGAGCAGGAGGCGAAGGCTCTCGCCGCTGCGAAGGATGCAGAGAGAAAGGCGGCCGAGCTGGAGGCCGAAGTCACCAACCTGAGGGCCGAACTAGCCGGGGAGCGGGAGAAGATGGCCCTTGCTGCTGCCGAACAGGGCGGTGTGCTCCGGGCCGTCGCTGAGCGGATTTTCCGCTCCAAGCATTTCGGCAGTGCGGTCACGCAGTTGGTGGGCGCCATGAGTGCTTCGATTACTTCGGCAGCAATCGATCGTATCGCTTTAGACTACCCGGACCTTGACAAGGCCAAGTACGGGTACGAGGCGGTGTCCGAGGATGATATGCTGCGGGAGTACGCGGAAGTGCTTGTGGAATGCACTTCAGCTGTCCCGGTGGTGGAGAGGCTGGCGCGGCAGAAGTCTCTTCTTTCGGAGAGGGCAGTTCGGCATTGCCCTATAGATAGGGACGATAAGCTGGAGGCAGTTATTGCCGAACTGTCAAGGGACGCTGCCGGAGGCCAGGAGGGCGGGGCCGACGAGCAAGAGGTCGGTGCGGAAGACTTGTAGTTTTTTTTTTTTTTTTTTTTTTGTAGCCTTATACTTTGTCGCCGCTAGGGCGGCGCTTTTCAACAAAGTATATAAAATACCTTTTATTGAATTGTGTCTGTTTTTGCTTTTGTAGTCTGCTCTTAACTTCTTCGACACTTCACAGTTTGAACACGAAATATTTGCACTTCGTCGGGCTATGGAGGCTGCCGAAGTCGAAGCTTCGTGTTGGAAAAGCCGAGCTAATAATTTTGAAATCGAGGCTGACGCGAAGCTTCGTGTGGCTCAAGAGAAGCTCGACGAAGAGCATGCGAGGTTCTTAGAGCTCGAAGAGAAGTTCAAACAAGCCGTGGATGACATCCAAACCTTTAAGGCCATGGTGGAGGAGCATACAGAGTACGAAGAACTTATCCATAAGGGCGGGCGGTTGACCATTTACGAGGTCCAGATGAAGATAAAAGATGTCCGTGCTCGGGTGAAGAAGTATTTAGAGAGGTACGGCGAGGATTCCTGGCAAGTTCGCGAACAGGAAGACGCGCTTCTCAAGCTGGGGTCTATGTATAAGACCGTGCTGAACCGGAATCCGAAGCTGAAGAGGTGGGTGCAGTCCAAGAATGCCCAGCTTGACTCGACTTCGCAGGCTTTTTTGGAGGGCAACTTAGCAGGTGTGCACCCTCCCAGCGCGGCTCTAACCCGGGAGCAAACACAAGCTATAATGTCCCGCGGTGGTGGTCGGCATGCTTCTGGGGGCCAAGGTCGAGCTGCTTCGGCAGGTCGGGGTCGAGGACGGGTCTTCGGCCGCGGTCAAGGGATGACCTTCTTAGACTCGGTGCTTAGCCCTGGTGCTGGTTCAAGCTCGGGTTCGGGCTTTGTAGAGAAGTACCTTAGTTTTAGTAAACCTTCGGGCTCGGACCCTCCACCTTGATGTAATATTTTTGTTCAAATGAAATAAAGTGTTATTTTTATTGCATCATTACTTTTCTAAAGCTTTTCTCGATTGTATGATCAAGTTTGCTTCAAGATTGTGTAACGGCTAACTTGAACTTGTAGTTACTTCGTCTAATGCCGAAGTCAAATCTTTGAGTAGCTACTTCGTCTTGAGACGGAGTTGAGGCTTTCAAGCGGCTACTTCGTCTAAGGACGAAGTTAAAGCCTTAAGTAGTCACTTCGTCTGAAGACGAAGTTTGGGCTTTTAAATAGCCACTTCGTTTAAGGACGAAGTTAAGGCTTTTAAGTAGCCACTTCGTTTAAGGACGAAGTTGAGGCTTCCAAGTATCCACTTCGTTTAAGGACGAAGTTAAGGCTTTTAGATAGCCACTTCGTTTAACGAAATTAAGGCTTTAAATAGCCACTTCGTTTGACGAAGTTAAGGCTTTAAATAGCCACTTCGTTTAAAGAAGTTAAGGCTTTAAACAGCCACTTCGTTTGACGAAGTTAAGGCTTTAAATTCCTTGTTTGTCGAATTTATCGATAGGAGTGGTCTCCTTTACACGCGTTTAGATGCTACTCCAAAATTGGAGTTTTGCTTGTTTTGACTCGAAATGACGTGTAAAGAATGTAAAATAACATGGAATGGAAAGTAACTATATCCGAACTATCTTAAACTATAAATAATATTTCTTCAAATGGGAAATGTGCCAAGTTCGGGGTACTGATTCTCCAGATAAATGGGCGAGCTTGTATGATCCTTTGCCGAGGACCTCTTGGATTCGGTAGGGTCCCTCCCAAGTGGCTTCCAGTTTGCCGAGCTTTTCAGCCTTACTAACTTCATTATTCCTAAGTATGAGGTCGCCTACTTAAAACTACCGATGCTTCACTCGATTATTATAATACCGAGCTGCTTGCTGTTTATACCGAGCTTCTTGTACATAGGCTTGTTCTCGTTTTTCTTCCAACAAATCCAAGTTAGTTCGAAGTCTCTCTTCGTTATCTTGGGAGGTGAAGTTAAGTGTTCAGGGGCTCGGTAAGCCGATCTCCACTGGGATTACTGCCTCGGTTCCGTAGACAAGGCTATACGGAGTTTCTCCATGTGATGTCCGAGGAGTAGTTCAGTAAGACCATAGAACTTGGGGCAAATTTTCCGCCCAATCTCCCTTGGCCTTATCGAGGCGGGTTTTTAACCCTTTGACTATTGTTCGGTTCGTCACTTCGGTTTGACCATTTGCCTGAGGGTGTGCTACCGAAGTGAACTTCTTCTAGATGTTGAGCTCGTCACACCATTCTCTGAACGTCCTGTCAGTAAATTGAGTTCCATTATCTGAGACGAGGACATGGGGTATGCCGAAGCGACAGACTATGTTTTTCCAAACGAAGTTTAGGGCTTTTTTACTTGTAATTTTCGCCAAGGGTTCTGCTTCTACCCACTTCGTGAAGTAGTCGATGGCTACTATAAGGAATCGCAGCTGGACAGGAGCTTGCTCAAACGGGTCAACGATGTCTATCCCCCATTGCATGAATGGCCAAGGACTTTACATGCTGGTTAGCTCGGTTTGAGGTATCCTTGTTACTACTGCATGGAGCTGGCACTTCGGACACTGCTTGACGATGTCGATTGCGTCTTGAAGCATGGTCGGCCAATAATACCCCCATCTCATGACCTTTCTAGTTAAAGCACGAGCTCCGATGTGACTGCCACAGGATCCTGCATGTACTTCACGTAGTGCGTAGTTTGCTTGGTTCGATCCCACACACCTTAGAAGAGGTTGAAGGTACGACTTTCTGTACAGTACTCCCCGATCTAGAATGTACTTAACTGATTTGCTCTGAAGCTTTCGAGCTTCGACCTTATCAGCAGGGAGTTCGTCTCTTTCTAAGTAATTACGAAGAGGTGTTATCCAGTTTGGTTCGTCATCAGTTATCGTATTTACTTCGGCCTCGTCTATACTTCGAGTTTGTACTTCTTCCACATGAGAGGTTGTGGATGATGATGCGAGTTTGCTTAGTGCGTCAGCTCGGTTATTATCACCTCTCGGGATTCGTATCAACTCGAAGTTTGAAAAGCTTTGTTGCAGGGTTTTGACCTTATGGAGATATTTCTTCATCCATTCACCTCGTGCCTCGTATCTGCCTAACGCATGACTCACTATAATTTGGGAGTCACTGTGGATTTGGACAGCTCGTAGTTGAAGAGTTTGCGCGAGGCGAAGTCCGGCTATTAGGGCCTCATATTCCACTTTGTTGTTTGTTGTCGGGAATTTGAACCGTAGAGCATAAGTGGTTTCTTTTCCTTCCGGACTGACGAGCAAGATTCCGGCTCCACTTCCTTTATGGCCTGACGCTCCGTCCACATAGATTTTTCAACAATCTATTGGAGGTGACTTCGGTGTTTTCGCTTGGATTTTCTCCTTGGCCGGTTCGGTGGGCTTCGGAGGTTCCACGAATACTGCTTCTACTAGGAAGTCCGCTAGTGCTTGTCCTTTGATGGCCTGCTGAGGTGCAAAGGAGATCGTGTGTTCGCCGAGCTCTACCGCCCATTTGGCAATTCGTCCTGAAGCTTCGGGCTTTGTGAGTACTTGCCGAAGTGGGAGGTCGGTCAAGACTTGTATTGGATGAGCGTGGAAGTATGGTCGAAGTCTTCTTGCAGCATTTACTAGGGCGAGGGCAACCTTTTCCAGGGGTTGGTACCTCGTTTCTGGTCCTTTTAGTGCTCGGCTTATGAAGTAAACAGGTAATTGTCGAGGTCCTTCTCGTACTTGGACTGCGCTTATTGATTCGTCCGAGGTGGCGAGGTATAAAGAGAGAACCTCGCCTTCCTTTGGGACGGATAAGGTAGGTAGATTTGCGAGGTACTTCTTTAAGTTTTCGAAGGCTAACTTGTGCTCGTCGTTCCACTCAACGTTTGGAGCCTTCTTTAGAATTTTGAAAAACGGGAGTTGTTTCTCGGCGGCTTTAGAAAGGAAACGACTTAGTGCGGCTAGGCAGCCCGTCAATCTGTGCACGTCGTGAATAGACTTCGGTACTTGTATTTCCTGGACAACTTTGACTTTCGCTGGGTTGGCTTTTAGTCCTTCGAGAGAGACCCAACACCCTAAGAACTTTCCAGATTGGACCATGAAAGTACATTTTCCCGGGTTTAACTTCAGGTTTACTTCGCGTAGCAGGTTGAAGACGACCTGGAGGTCGTTTAGGCAAGTGTCCACTTCTTTACTTTTGACGACTATGTCGTCGACATATACTTCGACGATCTGACCGATGTGAAGTTCGAATATCTTATCGACCATCCTTTGGTATGTGGCTCCAGCATTTTTGAGTCCAAAGGGCATTTTCTTATACGCAAAAATGCCGAAGTCCGTGACGAAGGCTGTCTTCGGAGCGTCTTCGGTGCTCATAAGGACTTGATGATACCCCTTGTATAGGTCTAGGAAACTGAACACCTTGTGACCAACAAGGGCTTCAACCTTCTTGTCGATGTTGGGGAGATGATAGCAGTCCTTGGGGCAGTGTTTATTGAGGTCGATATAATCGACACACATTCGCCACCCTCCTCCTTGTTTCTTGACCATCACGGGGTTGGCCAGCCACGTCGGGTATTTTACCTCGAACAGGATGTCAGCTTTCTGTAGCTGGTGTACCTCGTCATGGATCACCTGATTTCTCTCGACTGCAAAGGCACGTTGCTTCTGCCGAACTGGTTTCACCTCGGGATCAATGTTCAGGTGATGAGTGATAACGCTCGGTGATACTCCAGTCATGTCTAAGGGTGACCAGGCGAAGATATCTCTGAACTCCCGAAGTAACCAAACAACTCGACTTCGGAGTTCGCTTCCTACGACAAACCCGACCTTGACGACCTTGGATACGTCATCTTCGTATAATACGACGTCTTCAACAGGCTCTACAGATGGTGACTCCGACTCCGTCACCTCGGGGTTCTGTAGTTGCTATGCTTGAGGATGTTGCACCCCAGAACCTCGGAGTGCGACCTGCATGCACTCCTTAGCCTGTGTTTGGTTTCCTCTAAGCGTAATCACTCCGTTCTTAGATGGAATCTTGATCGTTAGGTGGTAGGCCGAGCAGATCGCCCTCGTCGCTATTAGCCAATCTCTTCCCAAGATGATGTTGTAGGGGGAATTGGCTTTGACGATGAAGAAGTGGATTATCTTCGTGGAAGATAACGGACTCCTTCCAACTGTTACAGGGAGTGAAATAGTGCCAAGGTTTCTTCTTGTGTGAAGTTCTTCAATGGGACGGGTGCTGGTTTTAAGCGTGCTTCTTCGATATCGAGTTTATCGAAGCTGTTCTTGAAGAGCACGCTCACCGAGGCTCCACTATCGATGAGCACTCGGTGAACCAATTTATTGGACACCACGGCTTCAATGATGGTAGCGTCTTGATGAGGTAACGCATGGGGGACTGGATCGTCGCTCGAAAAGGTGACGACCTCGTCCTTTTTGAACCTTTTTTGTGAAGGTTCTTCTTTTGGTTGACTTCGGGCCTCGGCTTTTAGTGAGGACTTCGTAGCACCTTGAGGGAGTCCGGTGATGGCAGCGATGACTCCGTCATATTGAGGTTGGTCTTCGTCTTCGTCCTCGTTATCGTGCCTTGACTTCTTGTCTTGATGGGGATAGCAATTTTCCCCTCCTCTATTCTTACTTCGTTTGTCTTTTCCTTGAGGTCGGGTGTCTTGCTCGCTGCGACCCCGGTATTTACTGAGGGTACCATCTCGCACCAGGTGGTCTATGTCTGAGGCGAGATTTCGGCAGTCCTCGGTGTCATGGCCGTGGTCGTCGTGGAATTTGCAGTACTTGTCTCTGGACCGTCGCTTCGATCCACTTCGGGACAACGGCAGTGGCTTCTGAAATAAGCTTGCATAAAGCTCGTATATTTCAGCTCGGGGTTTTGTCAGCGAAGTGAGCTGATTTTGGTCTTGATTGGACCGGGGTTCGAGGCGGGATGCCAGTGGACCTCGCTGTATTCTTTCGAGAGCACCTCGTCGATTCTGCCCCTGATCAGTACGTTCCTCCCTCTTTCTCTTGTCGTGACTTTCAGGTCGGTCTACCGCCCTTTTTCTCCTATCAGCCTCGTCTGCCTCGGCAAATGTATCAACAATCCTCCACAGTTGTTTGGAGGTTTGGGGGTGCACTTTTACGAGCTCCCTAAAGAGAGTGCCAGAGTGAATGGCATTTTAGAATGCCGATATAAGGACGTCGTCCGACAGGCGGTCGACTTTAAGGCTCTCGCTATAGAACCTAGCCAGGAAGTCGCCGATTGATTCTCCTCGTCCTTGTCTTAACGTAAGGAATTGGGCCGAGCTGATCTTAGCTTCGGCTTTCTGGAAGAAACGTCGCTCGAAGGCATCCAGCAGGTCGGTGTACGACCCTATGCTGCAGCGCGGGAGGTTGTCGAACCATTTTCGTGCGTTGTCTATTAGCAGTTCGAGAAAGACTTTGCACATGTAGACGTCTTCGGCGAGCCCTTGGTTCAACATGTTGTATTGGTACTGTGACAGGAAGTTGCTGGGGTCACAAGAACCTTTATAGGGTTTGATTGGTGGCACCCTATATGTTGATGGGAGCGGAGTGTAGAGTATTTTGTTGGTGAAAGGGGTGGCGATTCGACTGTAGACAGTGAATCTCCCCTCTCTGTGGTCATCCTTGTCACGTCGGGAGGGACCGACGTTTCGACGAGGTGATGTCGAACCACGCCGAGGTGAAGCAAGGTTAGTGTTTCCTCGACGATCACGTTGTCTTTGGGGAAGTTCGTTGTTTCTTCCCTCGGCAATTTGGAGGCTCGGGGGCCGAGGTCGCTGTGGTTCAGTTTTGTCTCCGCCTTGACTTTGTTGCCAATGTTGTTCGGCGAACTTGAGGAAGTCTTGTTCGTGGAGATCTAAGTACGCTTTGAGCGCGTCTCCGAGCTGAGGCTGGAGCGCGGCATTACTCCGTTGGTGATCTCCTCGGTTAGGCCCTCCGCTACTAATAGAATCGTTGGATCGGCCTGAATATACGTCTTCCACGTGGCCGTCAGGAGTCCGGCGGAGTACGGGCTGCCTATCATATGTTGGATTTGGGGTGCATTCCCTTCATTGGTGGATGTACGAGGTGGGTTGGTGGGTAGTTCGGCCTGGTTCTGTTTTCCCTTGGCAGCAGCAGCTACAGCGGTGGAGCGGGTAGATTTCACCATCGTATTTTCACTCAGAAAATGTTGATCGATTTCACAGAATTTATTACGTTCCCACAGACGGCGCCAGTGTTCGATCGTCAATTTTTAGAGTGCTTTTACGATGATAAAATAGAGAACAAGATGAACACGAGATTTACGTGGTTCGATCGTTTATTAGATCTACGTCCACGGAGAAAAGATAGTCTTTGTATTGATATTGAGTTTTTGAGAGAGTATCAAGAATAATCTGTAGTTAATCTAGCTTTAGAGACTATACTTATAGGTAACAGATTGCAGTTATGGCTGGGCCCGAGATTGTAGGCGCTAAGTCCGGGATCGTGGGGCGGACCGAGCTTCCGGGCTCGTGGGCTGGACTTCTGGGCTTTTGGGCCGAGCTGCCGGGATTTTGGGCCGAAGTGACTGGGCCGAGCTGTTGGGCTATTGGGCCAGAATGTCTGGGCCGAGCTGTTGGTCTCTTGGGCCGAGCTGTTGGTGTCTGGGCCGAGCTGTTGGTTTCTTGGGCCGAGCTGCTCTTGGGCCGGGGTCCGGTTACGTTTTGAGCCTTTAATTTTTATGTTGGGCCTGTTCGTGGGGCTACATCCTATCAATAACTGTAGCCAAGACTTCATGCTTATGAATAATTCTATGGGATCATAAACACTTTTTACTCTTACAACTAAATTTCGAAATTAGATCACAAATAATCTAATTGTGTCAACAAAACTCGTGTTTAGTATATTCAAGAATGATGTATCACACGATTGTCGTTCTAGTTTGAGGTGTTACGGTTAATATTAAGTATAGTAACTTCACTGTATTAGGATAAATTTAATTATTAATGTTATAGACTGTGATTACACGAGAGGAACCATAACGAAGTATTTACTATCATTAAACTCGAATTGCCAATTTTGATACAATGTATCATTTAATGTTTGCAAAAGCACCAAACTTAGTTGATTATGAATGGAGTAGTTTGATTTGACTAACATGAACAATGGAATCTATACTATAATACAAATTCGGGTGAAGTTGTCCACCTCAGCCTTTGAAATCCTCTCAGCCTTCCATTTAATTTTTCCTATTTTTCTAGATTTTTGAAATTTTATCTATATATTAATCATATATATATATAATATTATATATTTTTATTTCCATGTAGGCATATGTTATGTATTTATTTCTATGTATATTATAGATCATATTATATACTATTCCATATTTAAATATTATTTTAATAAATATAATATATATATATAGTGATATATTAATTTGATATTTATATTAAACATACACAATTTTTTTAATTTTATCATCACCTTTACAGTATATCAAAATTAATACATCACTTCAAGTTTTCTCATATATAATTTTTGAATAAAAAATGAGTATATATATTTAATTTGTAATCGGATTATGAATATATATATATGCATATAAATAAATAAGTTCATATAATTTGAGTTTATTTTCATTATCATTAAAAATATTTAATGATTATATTTTGATACCTATTTGATTTTTCAATCAATTAATGAATTTTGGTTGTATATCCTTATTAGATATTGATACTCAACTTCATTATTACCTACATACTAACTTTTTCTATTAGTGGGTAGATATTTTAAAGGGTTATTTATGAAAAATACCTTATAGTGTAACTTCAACATGAAAAATGCATATTTGTAATTTTTACATGAAAAATATCCAAAAGTTCAAAAATACCCTTAAATTTACTATTAAATCACACTACATTCATGTTACATATATTTTGTATGAAATCATGTTGTATTTTTTGTGGTGTATATATATATATATATATATATATATATATATATATATTTGAATTTTATATTTAATATTTGATTTAATTGAATTTGATTATATTAGTACATGATTTTAACGTATTATTTATATTAAAAAGTTAGGAATATATGCAAAAATGAAAATCCGGTAGTATTTAAACAAAACCCGACCGTCGGGTTTTTTTTAAATATGATCGGATTTTTGTTTTTGTGTATATTCCTCATTTTTTTATTTAATAATATGTATGTGTGGTATTGAGTGTGTATAATTTTTATTTAATTAAATTGGATGTGTATAATTTTAAATATATACCAAGTATTATTTTTAATTGCAAAAAATAAGAAAATAGTTAATTAATACTACATTCCAAAATAAGATGCAAATCTAATTTTAATTAAGGGTATTTTAGGTAATTTACAATCAAAATGGACACTTTTCATATATTTTTTACAAAGTGGATATTTTTCATTTTTTGTTATAAAAGTGGGCATTTTACCCACAACACTCTATTTTTAATGTATTTATTATAATTTAAATTTATTAAATGGTTCATGTTATTTAAAAAAATTAATACTCCCTCTGTCCCATGAAAGTGGTCATGTTGCTTTTCTCAATAAGTGTGATTTATGGAAAAAGGAGAACCACTTTCGTGGGATGAGAGTATATAATATAATCTAGGAATAAAATTTTTATCACTTTAATAAATAAAAGATAAAAAAAATACACATTTTAAAATAAGAGATAAAAATATCCACTTAAATGATTACATGGAAAAATTGATCATGTGTTTATGTATTTCATTTCAAAAAATAATTTGAATATTATGAGCATGTGAGAAAATGTGTACATTGTAATTACAAATAAATAATTTAAATAAATTTTTCACACACAATAAAAATTATATATATTTAGTTTGTAGTAAACACGAGTATATATATTTAATTTTTAATCAGATTGTGAATGTATATATACATATAAATAAATGAATTCATATAATCTGGATTTATTTTCATACGGGCTTGAACATGTATGAGTAATTAATGGATAAAGATGTGTAACAAGACATTTATCGATTTTCACGCATACATAAAATTTAAATAAATTGGCTAGATTTTATGAATATTCAAATATAGTTTATTTTCATCAGTAAAATATTTATTTATATATATATATTTTATATATTCGAATTTATAACACATATTATTATATGGGAGTAAGACGAAATCAATTGGTTCACGATTAAGAACATTTGAATCTAGAAGCGAAACCAAACTGCTTCCTATATATATAGTTGCGATTCAAAATTTTAATAATTTTTGACAATTCGGTTCATAGAACTGCCGATTACGATTCTTTTGAACCCCTCTAATAATAATGAGTATTACAGTTATTTTTACTTTACTTTAAAACGAATATGAATGTATAATTAAATTCAAATATATTCAAAAAAATATTAAGTTGTTAACACAAATTTACGAGAATTTAATATTTATGATATATATATATATAAGTTGAAATTTTAATTTTTCATTAATTTTAGAATGATTGCAATTTTATCATTAGCAAATCAACATAATTAACAGTTTTTACTATATATATTTAGTATATGAATAAGTAGTATCTATGATAACAAATAATAATAAAAAAAAATGATGTCAAAAACTTTTATAAATTTTATAAAATATTAATCCCGTCGAATTTCGACGGGCAACAATCTAGTAATTATATTTAAACGAATTACATAATAACTTATTTGAGTAATTAAGAGAGCATAAAAAGAAATGAAAAAAAGGCTTAAGCTAGACTTGACAACGACTTTTTATGCTTATAACTTATGAACAAAACATCAAAATTGAGACCTGTCCATCATTCATCTGCGATCGACGTTCCAACTTTGTCCGTCAACAGCTGAATATTTCAATTTGCGAAGAATTACTCTTAGTTATAAATAATAGATTGAAACTCTTTAAATATGATGCACTTATTCAAAAAATTCGAAATTATGACTCTAAGTAGCTGAGTTTGATCCAACTAGTTGGTTTAGCATGAACTAATTATGTAAAAGGAAATATAAAGAAAATAAAAGATTATAAATAAAAATAAATCAATCATGATCAATTAAAACAATAGACCTAGTAAGGAGTAAGGACAAAAGAAATAAATATTGTAATGAAACTAATTATTTCCGATATAACACAACAAATAACATATCTAACTCGTAACTCGTAAAGTAAATTTAATTCGAGATTAACAAAATTAATGTTTACTTACTTAGGGTAAATACTGTACTCCAAATCTGCTATAATATGATTATAATTTGCTATGATTATTATAATTTGATTTCTCAGTTGACGAGAGGATTTACTTCATTTCATTTGGTATTTACAGTATCCAAATTTGAGTAAGAAATTTGGATTTATCATTTAGAAAATAGCGAAACAACTCTGAAATTGAGACATACTCCAATGTATAAATACCCGGTTCGGTAATTCCGTTGATCACTAAAACTCGAATTTTGCGGTTGGTCGGATAAGATGGATAACATTACAAGTACATACACAGAAAAATACTACTACTACTAATATGAGGATTAAGGATGCAGCCAAACCCCTATTTCAATTCTAACAACCCTAGAAATTATCCAATGCTAACAATTTTGAGCTACAAGAGTGAGTAATATCCCCAAGTAGTTGCTGCATTTCGCGGAGGAGGTGATTTTTACAGAAGAAAACGGAAAAATGAATGCTGTGTCCACCACGCCGACGACGTTTTGTCCGACCTCCTTTCAGCTTAGATTGGCTCTCGCTACCCGGAAACCTAATCTGGCATTTGTGCAGATTCGCCTTCCGAAATTCGATCGCCGCAGTGTGAAACTCGTGCCGGTAGTTGTGCGGGGTAGCGCGGTCAATGGTAATGGTGTGGAACGACGCAGTCCAGGGAATTCATCATGGACGAACTTGAATTCTGCGGCTGAGGATTTCGCCGGATGGGCGAATGGTGACGCTGAAAAACATTCCGGCGATCCCAAACCGAAGCATTCGCTTGCAGGCAAGACTTGTTAATTGTTTTATATTTCTGTACTTAGTGGAAGAGTAGTTTGTTCTTTGGTTTGGTATTTACTTAAAATGGTATGGTGCTGAAAAATCTGGACTGATATCGACTAACTTCTAGCTGTATAAGTGCTTATTGATTGCTTCAATCAATTCCTGTAATTAATGATCAGTTATGAGACTTCCAAAGTTTGTTTTCCTTCAGTCAGTAAAATTTCTCCAAAATTAATCCGAACCAGCTTACCTGAAGGGAAGCTAGCATACTGGAATTAATTTTTAAGTGAATATGTAATATTTGGCCGATGGCTGCGTAGTTTCTTTGCATATAAATTTATTAAAATAAAGATTCTATGCTGGTGGCTTTTCTTGTTGGCTAATAACACAAGCGAAGTAGTTTACTTTCAGGGATACTGGCTGCAGGAGCTGCAGGGATAGTTCTGGTGGCTGGCATCACATTTGCTGCATTTTCTATGAGTAGAAGGAGTACTTCAAGTGGGTAATTTCTTCCTTGGTATTTCAATTAATAGGACCTAGCAATCATATGGCTTCATGTAGCAGATAGAATCTGTTCAAATTACTGACATTTCCTTAGCAATTTCATGATTACTACAATCGTTTACATGGACTTGCCTTTTTTTTTTTCATGCTATCTGATAAATATGTCTCTCTGAGAATGCCCTTCTCGATTGATTTTTTGGTTGGCAATTTGTTTGAATGTGTGAGATCTTATGTACAGGAGTTGGAGAATTAATGGAGCCACTGACTATAGAACAAGAAAAGTCATTGTCTTTCGATGAAAAACAAAATCAAGTTGAAGGGGATACAAATGGAAAGGAAGTTGAGATGCTGGACAGCAATACTGCAGAAAGCATGACAGGTAAAGATGGAGATCCTCTTTTCATTAACGAAACTTCTGAAGCTATAGAAGGTAGAGTTAGTGATGATACTGGTTCGAAGCAATCATCTGAGGAAGGTGCAGGCTCTATTCCTACAGATGTCCAGACAGAATCAGCTGTTAGTGGCAATATGGTTTCTCCTGAAGCCACTGACGTATCTCCTATATGTGATATTAGTGGAGATTCTTTACCCATGCAAAGCATTCAAAGCAACTATGATACTATAAGTTCAGAAATTCCCATTGAACCAACAATGAACAAACTTTATGATGTCAAGACATTAGAACCATCTCAATATGTTGCTAATTCAGAAAATTCATCCACTGACCATCTGAACACGGTGTCTAGCTTGAATCAACAGTCAAACTTGTCACTTAACCCTTCTGTTGAGTCTTCAATTTCAAATATATCAATCGAACCAGAGTCAAATGCAACTATTGAAAGCATTACCCAAGAAGAGCTTCTGAAATCTGGAAATGTGCTTTCAACGATGGGTGTTGAGCAGCTCTTACCAATGGATGTCACTCCGAGCAAAGTTGGAGAGGCCTCTGTTAATGAATTCGTTGAGTCTTCAGTAAGGAAAACGTTAAATGAAACAGTATTGACGGGATCACCTTTATTACCAGAAGGCCCCTTTGAAACTGAATATCAATATCTTCAAAATGACAACGTTTGCCAACCCCTTTTAGACTCCACAAATCCTGGAACAATTTTCACTTCAGCTGGCATACCGGCTCCATCTCTTGTCTCTGCAGCTATGCAGTCTCCTCCCGGAAAGGTTTTGGTTCCTGCTGTTGTTGATCAACTTCAAAGTCAAGCATTTTCTGCTTTGCAAGTCTTGAAGGTTCGTTAAATATTGCTTTAGATAAGTGATTCTACGCAATATGGAACATTCCCAATTTTTTTGCTCGATATATAATTAAGTTAATAAAGAGATTGAAATATAAAGGCTGAACTCTGTTGTGAAGATTTGCACCCAAATGTTAATGTTTTTGTACACTATTAGGTGATTGAGGAAGGTGTTCAACCTGGGGATTTATGTACTCGACGGGAGTATGCTCGTTGGTTAGTTCAAGCCAGCAGTGTTCTTTCCAGGTTGAAGTTGTTATAATGATACCTATCTTAGGAATGAATCTCACAGTACTTAAGTTAATCTCATGAATTTGGAATTACTGTAGGAACATAACTTCCAAAGTCTATCCTGCTATGTACATTGAAAATGTTTCTGAACTTGCTTTTGATGACATTACACCTGAAGACCCTGATTTTCCATCCATACAAGGTGAAAGTGTAACTTTTGGGTGAAACTTCAGAGCTCTCATCATGCAACTGTTCGCTTTTGAACGCTTATGTTTGAACTACTTTACATGCTTCAGGCTTGGCAGAGGCTGGACTTATTGCCAGCAAGCTTTCAAGACAGGACATGCAGTCAGATGGCGATGAAGACACTACTCCTTTATATTTCTCTCCTGAAAGGTGTATATAAATGTGATGAACGCACTGGCCAGTGGCCTCTATATTTCTTCTATTTAATGACTTATATCTTTTAACTGATTTACTTGTAAAATTGACAAATTTGATACTTACTAATAAAGAGGACTGCTGCACTTTATCTTGGACCTTATAGGTGTAATCATTCATAGATTGTGACTTATATTGCTCATTTCATCTGTCTGTTCCTCATAATTAAATTTTTGTAAGTTGAAACTGAAGTAAATAGTTCACTCCGACATTCTTGTGTTTGATGGCTCCCCTTGAATCACATCATCATTCGTGTTCACACATGTAACCAGTCCTATTTCTAATATTCCCTATTATTCCTTGATGTGAAGTTCTTATGCTTTCTAATGTCGTTGATATAAACTATTTGGGCAATTAGTTCCGCTGGTTAAATTATTGATCCTCCTTTTTTTGTCAATGTCTATCTAACAGCTGCTTGTCTCGTCAAGATCTCGTGAGTTGGAAGATGGCCCTAGAAAAAAGGCAGCTACCAGGAGTTAACGAAAAGGTAATCACATATTGATAGAATGCAATTTATGCTGTATTCACAGGAGTCGATTATGAACTGCTACTAACTCTGCTTTCTTTCCTTATATGTGGAATAAGATCTTGCAGCAATTAACTGGATTCATAGATATTGACAAGATCAATCCAGATGCATGGCCTGCAGTGGTAGCTGACATATCTGCAGGAGATCAGGGTATTATAACCCTTGCATTTGGTGAGTTTCCATTTGTGAACGAACTATGTCTCAGTCATGCGCTTCTCTCTTTTATAATTCGCACTGCATGACAGGATATACAAGACTTTTCCAACCAAGAAAACCTGTGACAAAAGCACAGGCTGCTATTGCACTTTCAACTGGGGATGCTTCTGCAATTGTTAGCGAGGAACTTGTGCGGATTGAAGCTGAATCAATGGCAGAGAATGCTGTATCTGCTCACAGTGCTCTAGTTGCTCAAGTTGAGAAGGATCTAAATGCAAGTTTCGAGAAGGAGATTTCCCTGGAAAGAGAAAAGATCAACGCTGTTGAGAAATTGGCTGAGGAAGCAAGACGAGAAGTGGAGAAACTGAGGTCCTCGAGGGAAGAGGAAAATCTTTCATTGATAAAGCAACGTGCTGCTGTTGATTCAGAAATGGAAATTCTCTCTAGATTAAGGCGAGAAGTGGAGGAACAGTTGCAGACGCTTATGACTGATAAGTTGGAGATGTCGTATGAGAAAGAAAGGTTGACTAAACTTCGGAGGGATGCTGAAACTGAGAGTGAGGAACTAACACGATTACAATACAAGCTGCAAGTTGAACGTAAAGCCTTATCTATGGCACGGTAAGAAGTTAAATTTATTTTTGTTTTTCGACTGAAGCTTTAGCTCAATACAATTTTAATTTTGCTGTATGATGAGAGATTGTATTGAAGCTTAGCTCAATACAATTCTGTGTAGGAACTATATGCTGAGTGATAATAGCCTTCGCTATTTACCATTGTGCTTCACAACTTTTTGCCAAGACATGTATTTAGTCCATTTTATAACGTGACCGTTTAGCTTATTCAAGACCAAGGGGTATGTTTTGAGTACTTGGCAGAATAAAAAAACCTCTGGAAGTTACCCCTTGTCATCCTTTAAATAATTTGTTCAGTATCTCTGTTGAAACTTGAAATGAAAGAAGAATTTGTACGTATAAATCGAGTTTCCAGTTCATCCTTTATGCATTTTTATGCAGCGCCTGGGCTGAAGATGAGGCAAAAAGGGCAAGGGAGCAAGCAAAGGCCCTGGATGAGGCTAGAGACCATTGGCAGCAACAAGGCCTAAAAGTTGTGGTTGACGACGACCTCCGTGAGGAAGCTGAAGCTGGAGGCACATGGATTGCTCCCGGGAAGCAGTTCTCTGTTGAAGAATCAGTTGAGAGGTCTGAGAATGTAGTGGACAAACTTAAGAAAATGGCCAATGAAGTTAGAGGGAAAAGCAAAGACACGATTACAAGATTAATTGAGATGATAGCTATGTTCATATCTAATCTGAAGAGTAAGGCAGGAGAGCTAACGGATTCTGCAAAAACAATGTGGGACAGTTCCTTACAAGGCGTGCAGCATAACTCCGCTGGATTTACTTCAGCTGTTAAGGAAGGTGCGAAGCGCGTTGCTGGAGATTGGAAAGAAGGAGTTGGGAGATTGTCACAGAAGTTCAAGGCATGATTTTTCATGGTCCGTTTCTGAACTTGAACATTTCATTATGGGTTTACTAATAATAGGCAGTAGTACTGCTTATCCTAAATCTGTGAAGGGAACTGCAGAAAATGCAATGCAACAGGTTATGGTGTATACGTGATCATATGCAGGTCATCTGAATTTTGGTTTGGAGCATCTCTGTAGCGTTTGACCACCTTCACATGTAATTCGAACAATGAGCACTTGTATTCTTGCTAAGTTTTTATTGCGCTCGTGTTTAACTATCACCAAAACAATCTAACCTCAGTACATTTAAAATTATATAGTGTTACTTGTATTTATGACAACTTAGATATACATAACATGGGAAGTTCTCTTGTTGCACTCTTTAATTTAGATATACATAACTTGGGAAGTTCTGGTGTGGCACTTTATAAGGCTTTGTGAAATTATAATATTGGAATAAAAAAATTTAATTTAATTTATTAAAAACTGATAAATTTAATAGTCAATAGTATAATAAAAAAATTGATATAAAACAAATTTATGGACTCTCACCCACGAATGATATATACAAACTTAATTTAATAAATAAGAGAAAAAATCAACGTTCTAACTCATATTGAAACATTACTTTTTCAAGGTATTATCATTTTTGAAATATATTACGATTAATTTTTTTATTAATTAACGAGTCAATAATGTTTTATCAAATGCAATAGTACCTAGAGGTGTCAATGATTCAATTCTGGTCCGAATCGAAATCAAAACTAGCGGTTCACAATTACAAAAATTGAAAACAGAACCAAATCATTTAAAAGGATAGATGGTCACGGTTCAAATAGTAACGTGCAATTCGGGTTTTAACCATTTGAACCATTTTTTTTATAGAAAAATTAAGTTTTTCCACAAAAATTTAGGACAATTTGTTTTTTATTTATTATGTTTATTGTGCTATTTCAATTTCAAAATAAAAAAATAATATTGTATTTTTAATATATAATAATATATTTTCATCTAAAATTTAAATTTATTAAAAAGAATAAATTACAAGTGGGAACCCCTGGTTTAAAAAAAATCGGAGCCTTAACTGAATCGGGAAGAACCATCCTTCGTAATTAATTATGATTAGAAATATTTTCTCACAATTCTAGTTCTCATTTCATATCCGGTTCAGTTGGGCACATCTAAATTATTCAATAAACATGGTATTAAAAAATGGTTAGAAAGTAAACATAAAAATTAGTTTAAACTAAACCACAAATATATTAATATAGTTTCGTTTCATTAAAACATTGATATAATTTAGTTTTTTATTTAAAAAAAAAAAAATTAATTGTGTTTCATCACCCCTGACTACAACCAGAACCACGTCCTCCACCTCAATTTCGGTTTAGACTACAACCAGAACCACGTCCTCCACCTCAATTTCGGTTCTAAACCGAAACCGACAGCTTTGATTTCTTGTCTTTGCAATGGATCAAGAAAGTACCGCATTGAAAAAATTGCCAAATTTTAAAAACGCTAAAATTATACAGTTAATCATAATTCATGATTTAACGTGATGATTCTATAAACATATAGATGAGTCATTACATTATCAAAGCCAACACTTTCATTCAACAAAATGATACTTTCAGGAGATGCCAAAACCAACAAAAAAAAAATTGTCGGGAAGCGGGAACTTAAATCTACACGTGATTACTCGTTTACCAAATCTATCTCTTTGCCCAATAGCATCCCCCACCAACACATTCAAAACTCAAAAAATTGAAAAGGCAGGTGATAAATCATATTCAAAGACAAAAGAGACGTTAAGACCAGGAAATAAACACGCCATAACAAAAGTATAGGTGTTTGTGATCATGATCTCCTAAAAGAGCAAAATACATTGAAGCTAGACCAACATGTTCCAAACATTTCAATCTAAAAACACAAGGCAAATAAAAACATATCTCACTTCTTCTTTTCACCACCTCCAGCAGCCCTGCAAGAAACCAAAATCTAGTCAGTAATATGAAGTGAGTGACACCATATATTATCATTTAGTAGAAATCAAAACTCATTTTGAAGTTCATGCTTTGGTAAATCAACAGCATTTCAGCAAACACTAAAAATGTTGAGAATAAGGAAATCATTCCAAATAGTTCACCTCATTTTGCGGAGAGCGCCAGCCATTTCCTCTCTTTTCTTCTTGGCCCTCTTGTGGGTGCCCAACTTTCTCTTAGCTACCTTAAGTGCCCTCTTGTCCTTCCCAACTTTGAGAAGTTCAGTAATTCTCTTCTCATAAGGTGCAAACCCAGCTACTTCTCTGATGAGACTCCTCACAAAATGCACTCTCTTGCTAGTTTTCTGAATGGAGAGCAAATGTTATATATTAATATAACAATATTTAGTTGAACTGCAAAATGCACTCTCTTGCTAGTTTTGATTAGACACTGCAACATATTGTACAGATAGAATAATTTAACTCAAGCCACAATCATAAAATCTTATTCAGTTGAACTGAATAAAAGCTCAAAGTAGTTCCTCCTCCTACCAGAAAATATTAATCTCAAATAGGAAACAGGAACAGTTGATATATAATTTTGTTTTGGGGTAGGGACACCCACATTTTTGCTGATAAGTAGGAACATTACATGATATCGTAGTAGACTGTCAAAGTAAGGATAAGAAACTTGGGATACAATCTGAATCCTGGGAGGTGCAACTCTAGGATCTACAAATTAAGTGGTCAAAATTGAACATACCACCGTATTGGTTCTCTACTTTTTAACCATGTATACAATCTGAAAACAGCTGATAATCAACTTTCAACTATTCACAGGGACTGGCAGTAGATCAAACATGAAAATGTAACATAATCGATCAAATCATACAGAGCATAACTAGATGAAATTGACTTGACACAAGCATACTAATACTTACACCCTTCCTGTCGGATGGGCGTGGAGCTAGCTCCTTGGGGGTAACAACATGACCCTTCTTCAATCCCACAAATATCCCGCTGTTCTGCTGCTTCGGAGCCATACCTATATGTCCCAATACAACAAAAAAGTTAATTTTGTTTCTTAAACAATATCCTCAAAACCCAAATGAAAAAACAAGTGTACCACCACATTATATGTAAGCAGCCAAAAGCTTAGCATCCTGTTGGATTGCGAACCAATCAATCCAACACATCCCAATCATGCCCAAAGTCGTAAAGCTTAATTTCTAAAGCCATCATTGTTGGGACTTAAATAAACATTCAATACTCTATCACGCAGCACACCGGAAAGAGAGAGGATATAAACACATAGCGATAGAGTGATAGATACAGGTTGCTGTTATACCCACATTCGAAATTTTTTAAAAGATGTACGGATACACGGGCAGAATTAATAAACAATCAAAGATTCAGATCAGAATAGAATGCTATGCTAACCTTTTGCCGATCTGCCTTCAGGGAGGCCGCTTGATGTCGAGTGGGAGGGGTTGAAAAGGAACTAGGGTTTAGAATGTGTTTTTTATAGGACATTGAATTTGAAGCTGCTTTGTGCGATTAGAGATACAATTGGGCCTTTTGTTGGGCTGGTACAGACTTCCATTGGGCCGTTTTAAGACTTTGAGAATTCTCAATAAATAAATTGTTCATTTAAGAAATCGAAATCATATATGTCAATGCCCGGTCGACGGAAGGTTATTGCATTTTGTTTAATATAAGTACTTTTATAACAATCTGAATCATTTATTATCTAATTATGCGATATTCTTTTATTGTATTAATATAAAATAACACGTCAGATATTATAATTAATAATGTCATTTTCACATTAATATAAGATGAAATGTGATTTATGAAATCTCATTGGCTTTTATAGTATGATGATTTATTTTGATTTTGAATTTTTTAAGGAAACAGTATACGATGACAGGTAATGGTGGTTGGTAGTTGACCTGGGAGTGCAGGCTGTGGCCAACAGTGAAGTTACTGTATGGACCCAGTCACCCAACCCCACAAATTCCGTCTCATTTTTCATATTTTTCACAACTTTAATACTCACTAATTATACTTCTTACAAAACGAGATTCATATGCGAAATGGTTTTCAATTTTTACACGTTCCGTCTCGATTCATGCGCGACCAAACCCACCTGTCTGAAGATTCAAGAAAAGTTCAAACTTTAAATTGTGCATATATAAGAATTAAGATCCTCATTCTCTTCAATCAGTTACTATGAAAATCTGCACCTGGGTTCCGCTCATCTTGATCTGGAGTCGGAGTAGCTGATTAAGGATCAGGTGATTCCACCCATAGCTTTTGATTTTCCTGCTTCAATCGGATTGACTCGACAACTGCAAAAACATAGCTAGCTTCTTTGTTTCTTGACGTTTTTTTTTATTTATCGTAGTGTTGAATTTCAATGTGAAGTATCTCTGCACTGCACAAGCCTAATAGAAAATTCTATTTTTGCTGATTTATTGCTACAAGGTAACTCGTAGCTTCATGCTTCCATGATGATTTTGTGATCAAATATAATGAATAAATATGTATAATTTTTCCTTTCCTTCTCTGCTTAAATGCTATTCCATTTTGAGATGTTTCCAATCAGTAGAGACCATTGGCTACCTCTCATACTGTTATTTGTGTTATATATTAGGCAAATTAAAATGTCGATTCTCTGCTGCGTTCCTCTTCTCGAGTGTGTGTACTGCATAGGATGTACGGGGTGGGTGTGGAAGAGGTGCATACACAATGCAGGGCACGACAGTGAGACATGGTCCCTTGCTACACCCGAAGAGTTCGAGCCTGTTCCTAGACTCTGTCGATACATAATGGCTGTCTACGAGGATGATCTCAGACACCCTCTTTTTGAGCCTCCTAGAGGCTATGGAATCAATCCGGATTGTGTGATTCTTAAACGGGGTTACAAGGAGTGTCGAGGGAGAGTCCCTCCATACCTGTTGTACCTTGATCATGAGCATGCTGATATAGTTCTTGCCATACGCGGCCTAAACATGGCAAAGGAGAGTGACTACGCAGTTTTGCTTGATAACAAGCTGGGGAAGAAGAAATTTGACGGGGGGTATGTTCACAACGGGCTGTTGAAAGCAGCTGGTTGCATTTTGGATGCAGAGAGCGACGTTCTTAAAGAAACCATTGAGAAACATCCAAGCTACACGTTGACTTTTGCAGGACATTCCCTGGGGTCGGGTGTGGCTGCAATGCTGACTATTGTGGTGGTGCAGAATCGCGATAGATTGGGGAATATCGAGAGGAAGAGAATAAGGTGCTATGCTATTGCACCTGCTAGGTGCATGTCACTCAACTTGGCTGTCAGATATGCAGATGTCATCAATTCAATAGTTCTGCAGGTGAGTTTCTAAAGACTTGTTCTTTGATCAATTCATATTCCATTCCGTTGCATCATACTTTTTATATTTATCCTCATTAAAAAAGCCATTCTTTACTGAAACAGGATGATTTCTTGCCTCGAACAGCCACCCCATTGGAAGATATCTTCAAGTCCATTTTCTGGTGATGAAGAAATAGCAAAACTGGTTTTTATTTTATTTTTGTACTAATATTAAGGACCCCCTTCTGTACTGATCATTCAACAGTTTGCCATGTCTTTTGTGCATGAGGTGCATGAGAGATACATGTATATCAGAGGAGAGGATGCTTAAAGATCCAAGAAGGCTGTATGCACCCGGTCGCCTTTACCACATCGTTGAGAGAAAGCCGTTCAGGTGTGGAATACTTCCTCCGGTCGTGAGGAGTGCAGTGCCCGTAGATGGACGATTTGAGCATATAGTTCTTTCCTGTAATGCAACTTCTGACCATGCCATTATCTGCATTGAGAGAGAAGCTGCAACGGCTTTGGAAGTAAGTTTGTCTCTCCCTTCCTTCAATTAGGCACGAACTGAACTTTGTTGTTTGCAAATGCTTTGCTAACCCCTCTCTCTGTTGCAACATGCAGTTGATGCAAGAGAAAGATGAGAGGTTGGCGATTCCTCCGAAACAGAAGATGGAGAGGCAGCAAACACTAGTGAAAGATCACAAGGAAGAGCACAGGGCTGCTCTGCGTAGGGCGGTTACTTTAGCCGTTCCACACGCTTTTCCGCCTTCCGAATATGGAACCTTCCATGAAGATGATTCAGCTGCAGAATCATCGACGAAGAGCAAGAGTAGAGAAAGCTGGGATGAGCTGATCCAACTCCTTTTTGACAAGGACGTGTCTGGCCACATGCTGCTCAAGAAACCTTCTTGACGACGTTCCGTGGTTCATCATCTTAACTCATTGTGTTCTTCTTCTTTCATACGTCAACTCTTGTCTCTGACTTTTTTGTGTTTTTATTTGTAAATCACTTAATATCTGAATAGAACGTGCAAGATTGTTTATCTTTCATTTGAAGACGATGTCAGCTGATCTGTAATGGGATTCATGCATGTTGATAACAAAATATCATACTAATATTTTGAAACCACAAAATAAACCTCAGCTACTTACCTCAATGCCAATGGCCCAATGGGGGATGGGATGTAAATAAATAAATAAATAGGGTAATTGTGGGTTCCAACATCTATACAAAAGGAAATCTATACTGATCCAATTTTATCAATCGTCACCTCCACTGCCATTGGGAGTAGTTATGATGATTAATTTAAAATATATATGATTATAATTTTAATTTGTTATTTCATAGCTAATTTTTGATTTGTTGTTTATAGATAAATACTTTAGCATGACTGTTATCCTTTAACATAAGGGATCATTGTCCTGCGGATGGCTTGAGTTAGATTTTTAAGGTTAGAGTCTCGTGTAATTAATTATGAATGAAATTATCTCGATTATCATATACTAACTCATTGTAAGCTTAAAGGGCCGTATCAAACCATATTGTTAACATCACAATCTGTTCGATCGTCAATTTTTAGAGTGCTTTTACGATGATAAAATAAAGAATAAGATGAACGCGAGATTTACGTGGTTCGATCTTTAATTAGATCTACGTCCACGGAGATGAAGAATCCTTTGTTTTAATCTTGAGTTTTTTGAGAGAGTATCCCGAGCGAGCGCCCCTTTAATCTACCTTAACATCACTATTTATACATAGCAAATTACAGTTACTACGAGCGAGATCGTGGGGTAGTGGGCCGAAGTGGGCCGGGCTTTTGTGCTGTTGGGCCGCGCTTGTTGGGCTCTTGGGCCGAGCTTTCGAGCTTCCTGGCGCTTGGGCCAAGCTCCCTGGCTCTTGGGCCTTGGTCTTGTTTGGGCCTGTTAGTGAGGCTACATCCTATCACATCCCCCCCCTAAAAGAAGATCGTCGACGAAGTGAAGATCTTTGACGAGATTCATGTGATTGCCGAAGTGAAGATCCTGACGAAGTGACGATCTTGTTGTCCACGAAGTCGAGGTGGTAATTTTTGTTAGAGGAAGACAGCTGTTTGTGGAGGCCACGTGTGACACGCGTCGACTGCTTAGTGGTGCATACGGAGAGGCGGGATTTTGAAAAAGGCGGTTGGAAAAAAGGCGGAAATGTTGCCTTTAAAAGCTTGCTTTGTACGCTCATAAACACTTTCTGCCATCTGCTTTAAACCCTAGCTCTCTTTTCTGCAAAGTTTTTCAAAAAGTGTTCTGCCTTTGGCGTTTGCTGCCGTCGATCTCCATACCATCAACCTTAACTAAAACTTTGTGCCAAGTAAGTAACCTCTGTCTTCATGGCTTCTTCTTTGTCTCGTACTCCTACTGATGTGGATATGGAGAATATAGATGTTTTTCCCTCGCCGTCTAGGATTTTTCCGGCGAGGGTTACGGTAAGGGTGTTTACCCGAGCTTTGACCCCTCCTATTCCTCGTGTAATCGAGTTTTTGCCTTTGGTTGGGTCAGATGCGGCCCTTAAGTATTCGTCTACTATGGGTGAATCGCATATGCAGAACTTGGCTCGAAAATATTTATTTCCAGAGTCAGTAGAGATGGTTTTACCTCGGAGTGAGGATAGGGGGAGTTCGCCGCCCGTAGGTTTTTTTACAGTTTACGAAGACTACCTTCACTTCGGTCTTCGTTTTCCTTTACACCGCATTTTTGTTGAGTTTTTAGATGTATTTAAACTTCCTCTAGGTCAGTTAGCGCCGTCCTCCATTAAACAAGTTATAGGGTTTTGTATGGAGGTCGGTCGACGAGGTGGCTCGATGTCGATAGAGTCGCTTCGCAGGTTTTTTCGAGTTAAGCGCGGGCCTACGGGGTGGGTATATTTATCCCCCGTTAATAAATTTAAATTAGAGACCCCGTTCAAGGTGACGAACTGGCAAAAGAAGTTCTTCTTCTGCCGAGCTGAGGGGGTGCCACTGAATGATTGGTCGAAGGCCAAGTTCGGGCCCCAGGTCACTGAGGAGCCCGTCGGCGAGGTCGAAGTGAGCTTGATGGACCTCGGCGCCATTAAAAGGGACTACGCCGAGGCCGAGCTGTCGAGGTATGGGCTAAGCCCATACAGCGCTTCCGCCGACGTAGATTCGGGTGAGGTCTCGTTCTAAGTGTCGTGTCATGATATTTAGTCGAGTTGGATGCTGATGTTCGTTCCTTTTGTATTTGCAGTGAACCCCGAAGCTCTCCAAGCAGTTTTGAAGAGGAAGAAGAAGAGGGTGAGGACCTCTTCGGCCGCCGAGGAGACGCCGCGCCGTTCGCCGGCGGCTACTGCCGACCTCCCTCCGCCGATCATCAATGTGGATTCACCTCGGAGGGAGGTGGTGGGTAGCTCGGGGGCTCAGGTCTCCGGTTCGGGCGCGCCTCAAGGGATATCGTTTCCCGAGGTGAGTGCCGACTTGCTGCTTTTTTTTCGTTTCCCCTTCTTGTTTTGTTTGTTTTGTGTTACCGTGATGTGTCTGTGTAGGAGGCGGATATAGCGATGGGTGGGCTGAAGGCCCTGGCGAACTTCGTCGCCGGTGGGGTCGAACAGTTCCGGAGCCTATCCGCCGATCTCGAGGCGGCGAGGGCCGAGGCGGCGGAGCGGGAGACGAAGGCTCTCGCCTTTCTAAAGGATGCCGAGAGAAAGGCGGCCGAGCTGGAGGTCGAGGTGGCGGAGGTGAGGGCCCAGCTTGTCGAGGAGCAGGGTAAGGTGGCCTCCGCGGTCGCTGGCCAGGGCGGCATGCTCCGGGCCTTTGCCGAACGGATATTCTATTCCCGGCACTTCGGAGGCGTGGCTACGCAGCTGGTGGGCGCCATGAGTAGCTCGATTTCCGCGGCGGCCATCGATCTGATCGCTGAAGACTACCCGGACTTGGATAAGGCTAAGTACGGATACGAGGCGATGTCAGAGGAGGAGATGCTGCAGGAGTATGCGGAGGTGCTGGTGGGGTGCACTGCGGAGGTGCCGGTGGTGGAAAGGCTGGCTCGGCAAAAATCTCTGTTGTCGGAGAGGGCTGTTCGCCATTGCCCGGTCGACAGAGATGACAAGCTGGAAGCTGTCATTGCCGAGCTGGCGAAGAATGCTGCCGCCGACGCACCCGCCGACGCTGCTGGAGGAGGCCAGGAGGGCGGGGCTAATGACTCCGAGGTTGGTGCCGGGGGTCTGTAGTTAGTTTTTTATTTTTTTTAGCTTGTACTTCGTCGCCGCTAGGGCGGCGCTTTTCCACAGTATATAAAATACTCTTTGATGAATTGTGCCTATTTCTACTTTTGTAGCCTGCTTTTGCTTTCTCCAACACTTCGCATTTTGAACAAGAGATAAATGCACTTCGTCGGGCTGTCGAGGCTGCCGAAGTCGAGGCTTCGTGCTAGAAAAGCCGAGCTGCGAACATCGAGATCGAAGCTGAGGCGAAGCTTCGGTTAGCCCAGGAAAAGCTTGACGAGGAGCATGCGAGGTTCCTGGAGCTTGAAGATAAATTCAAGAAGGCTTCGGAGGACATCCAGACATTTAAGGCCATGGTCGAAGAGCACTCCGAGTACGAGGACCTTATCCATAAGAGTGGGCGCTTAACTATATACGAAGTCCATACGCAGATAAAGGAGGTCCGTGCTCGGACGAGGAAATATCTTGAGAAGTATGGCGAAGACTCCTGGCAGGTCCGCGAACAGGAGGAGGCACTTCTCAAGCTGGGGTCCATGTATAAGACTGTGCTGAAGAGGAATCCGAAGTTGAAGAGGTGGGTGGAGTCCAAAAATGCCCAGCTTGATTCAACTTCACATGCTTTTTTGGAAGGCAACCTGGCAGGTGTGCACCCTCCCAGCGCGGCCTTAACTCGGGAACAGACTCAGGCTATAATGGCCAGAGGAGGTGGTTGACGTGCTGTAAGAGGCCGAGGTCGATCTGCTCCTCCAGGTCGGGGCCGAGGACGAGGTTTTGGACGCGGTGAAGGGATGGCTTTTTTGGACTCAGTGCTCAGCCATGGTGCCAGTTCGAGTTCGGGTCCGGGCTTCGTAGAGAAATACCTTAGTTTTAGTAGTAGGCCTCCAGGCTCGGACCCTCCACCTTAAATGTAATACGTGTTTTTGAGTGATAAAAGATTTCCTTTTGCATCATTACTTCTTTAAAGCTTTTCTTGAATGTATGATCAAGTGTGCTTCAAGATTATTTGTAATGATTAACGTGAACTTTTGGATGCTTCGTCAAATACCGAAGTTAAAAACCTTAATTAGCCACTTCGTCTGAAGACGAGGTTTTGGCTTTTAAATGGCTACTTCGTCAAATACCGAAGGTTATGCCTTAAGTAGTCACTTCGTCTGAGGGCGAAGTTTTGACTTTGAAATGGCTACTTTGTTTGAGAACGAAGTTTAAGCCTTAAGTAGCCACTTCGTCTGCAGACGAAGTTTTGGCTTTGTAAATAGTTTCCTTTTTGTCGAATTTATCGATAGGAGTGGTCCCCTTTACGCGCGTTTAGATGCTACTCCAAAGTTGGAGTTTTAGCTTGGTTTGGACTCGAGACATGAAAAAAAGAACAAATATTTAATAAAATAACAAGGAAAAGGAAAGTAACAATATCCGAACTGTCTAAACTATAAGTAATATTTCTTCAAATGGGAAACGTGCCAAGTTCGGGGTACTGGTTCACCGGATAAGTGGGCGAGCTTGTACGACCCTTTGCCGAGGACTTCTTGGATTTGGTAGGGGCCCTCCCAAGTGGCTTCCAGCTTACCGAGCTTCTCTGCCTTACTAACTTCATTATTTCTGAGAACGAGGTCGCCTATTTGAAACTGTCGATGCTTCACTCGGTTATTATAATACCGAGCTACTTGATGTTTATATCGAGCTTCTTGTATATGGGCTTGTTCTCGTTTTTCTTCCAGCAGGTCCAAATTAGTTCGGAGACCTTCTTCGTTGTAATGGGCAGCGAAGTTTATCGTTCGGGGGCTCGGCAAGCCGATCTCTACTGGAATCACTGCCTCGGTTCCGTAGACGAGGCTGTATGGAGTTTCCCCATGGGATGTCCGGGGAGTAGTTCGGTAGGACCATAGGACTTGGGGTAAATTTTCTGCCCAATCTCCCTTGGCCTTGTCGAGGCGGGTTTTCAACCCCTTGATTATTGTCCGGTTCGTGACTTCGGTCTGGCCATTCGCCTGAGGGTGTGCTACCGAAGTGAATTTCTGTTGGATGTTGAGTTCGTCACACCATTCTCTAAACGTCCTGTCCGTAAATTGGGTTCCATTATCCGAGACGAGGATGTGGGGAATGCCGAAGCGAGGACTATATTTTTCCAGATGAAGTTGAGGGCTTTTTTACTTGTAATCTTTGCCAGAGGTTCGGCTTCTACCCACTTCGTAAAGTAGTCGATGGCTACTATAAGGAATCGCAGCTGGCCAGGAGCTTGCTCAAACGGACCAACGATGTATATCCCCCATTGCATGAATGGCCAAGGACTTTGCATGCTGGTCAGCTCGGTTTGAGGTATCATTATTACTGTTGCATGGAGCTGACACTTCAGGCATTGCTTGACGAGGTCGACTGCGTCTTGAAACATGGTCGGCCAATAATATCCCCATCTCATGACCTTTTTAGTTAAGGCTCGAGCTCCGATGTGACTGCCACAGGATCCTTCGTGTACTTCGCGTAATACGTAGTTTGCTTGGTTGGATCCCACGCACCTTAGAAGAGGTTGAAGGTACGACTTTCTGTATAGTACTTCCCGATCTAGAATGTACTTGACTGATTTGCTCTGAAGCTTCCGAGCTTCGATCTTATCAGCAGGGAGTTTGCCTCTTTCTAGGTAATTGCGAAGTGGTGTCATCCAGCTCGGCTCGTCATCGGTTACCGAACTTACTTCGGCTTCGTCTATACTTCGAGTTTTTACTTCTTCCACAGGAGAGGTTGTGGATGACGACGCGAGTTTGCTTAGTGCGTCAGCTCGGTCATTGTCACCTCTCGGAATTCGAATCAACTCGAAGTATGAAAAGCTCTGTTGTAGGCTTTTGACCTTGTGGAGATATTTCTTCATCCGTTCACTTCGTGCTTCGTATCTGCCCAGCACGTGACTCACTATAATTTGGGAGTCACTGTGGATTTGGACAGCTCGTAGTTGAAGGGTTTGCGCGAGGTGAAGTCCGGCTATTAGGGCCTCGTATTCCACTTCGTTGTTTGTTGTCGGGAAGTTGAACCGTAAAGCATAAGGGATTTCCTTTCCTTCTGGACTGACAAACAAAACTCCGGCTCCACTTCCTTTATGGCCTAATGCTCCATCTACATAGATCTTCCAACAATCTATTGGAGGTGACTACGGTGTTTCCTCTTGGATGTCCTTGACGGGTTCAGTGGGCTTCGTCGGTTCGGCGAATACTGCCTCTACTAGGAAGTCCGCTAGTGCTTGTCCTTTGATGGCCTGCCGAGGTGCGAAGGAGATTGTATGTTCGCCGAGCTCTACCGCCCACTTGGCAATTCGTCCTGAGGCTTCGGGCTTTGTGAGTATTTGCCGGAGTGGGAGGTCGGTCAAGACCTGTATTGGGTGAGCGTGAAAATATGGTCGCAGTTTTCTTGCGGCGTTCACTAGGGCGAGTGCGACCTTCTCCAGGGGTTGGTACCTCGTTTCTGGTCCTTTTAGGGCTCGGCTTATGAAGTACACAGGTAACTGCCGAGGTCCTTCTCGTACTAGGACTGCGCTTATTGATTCGTCCGAGGCGGCGAGATATAGGGAGAGAGCTTCTCGAAGGCTAACTTGTGATCGTTGTTCCATTCGAAGTTCGGAGCCTTTTTTAAAATCTTGAAGAATGGGAGTTGCTTCTCGGCGGCTTTAGATAAGAATCGACTTAGTGCGGCCACGCAGCCCGTCAGTCTGTGCACGTCGTGAATAGACTTCGGTACTTGCATCTCCTGGACAACTTTAATTTTTTCTGGATTGGCTTTTAGTCCTTCGCGAGAGACCTAACACCCTAGGAACTTTCCGGACTGGACCATGAAAGTGCATTTTCCCGGGTTTAACTTCAGGTTTACTTCGCGGAGCAGGTTGAAGACGACCTGGAGGTCGTTTAGGCAAGTATCAACTTCTTTGCTCTTGACGACGATGTCATCAACATATACTTCGACAATATGACCGATGTGAAGTTCAAATATTTTATCGACCATTCTTTGGTATGTGGCTCCAGCATTTTTAAGTCCGAAGGGCATTTTCTTATACGCGAAAATGCCGAAGTCCGTGACGAAAGCTGTCTTCGGAGCGTCTTCGGTGCTCATGAGGACTTGATGATAGCCCTTGTACAAGTCTAGGAAACTGAACACCTCGTGACCGACGAGGGTTTCAACCTTTTTGTCGATGTTGGGGAGAGGGTAACAGTCCTTGGGGCAGTGTTTGTTGAGGTCGGTATAATCGACACACATGCGCCATCCTCCTCCTTGTTTCTTCACCATTACGGGGTTGACCAACCACGTCGGATATTTCACCTCGAACAAGATATCAGCTTGTTGTAGTTGGCACACCTCGTCATGTATCACTTGGTTCCTCTCGGCTGCAAAGGCTCGTTGCTTCTGCCGAACTGGTCTCACCTCGGGATCGATGTTGAGGTGATGAGTGATGACGCTTGGTGACACCCCGGTCATGTCTAAAGGTGACCAGGCGAAGATATCCCTGAACTCCCGAAGCAATTGGACCACTTGACCTCGGAGCTCGTTTCCTCCGACGAACCCGACCTTGACGACCTTGGATACGTCGTCTTCGTATAGTGCGACGTCTTCAACGGGTTCTACTGATAGTGACGTCGACTCCGTCACCTCGGGGTTCTGTGGTTGCTATGCTTGAGGATGTTGCACACCAGAACCTCGGAGTGCGACCTGCATGCACTCCTTAGCCTGTGTTTGGTTTCCTCTGAGCGTGATAACCCCGTTTTTAGATGGGATCTTAATCGTCAGGTGGTAGGCCGAGCAGATCGCCCTCGTCGCTATTAGTCAATCTCTTCCCAAGATGATGTTGTAGGGGGAGTTGGCTTTGACGACGAAGAAGTGGATTATCTTCGTGGAAGATAACGGACTCCTTCCAACTGTCACGGGGAGTGAGATTGTGCCATCCGTCGAGGTCTCTTCTTGTGTGAAGTTCTTCAACGGGACGGGTGCTGGTTTTAGGCGAGCTTCTTCGATATCAAGTTTATCGAAGCAGTTTTTGAAGAGTACGCTCACCGAGGCTCCGCTGTCGATGAACACTCAGTGAACTAATTTGTTGGCCACCACGGCTTCGATGATGGTGGCATCTTGGTGAGGCGAGACATGAGGGACTGGGTCGTCTCTGGAAAAGGTGACGACCTCTTCCTTTTTGAACCTTTTTTGCGAAGGTTCCTCCTTTGGCTGACTTCGGGCTTCGGCTTTTAACGAAGACTTCGTCGCGCCTTGAGGCAGTCCGGTGATGGCAGCGATGACTCCGTTATATTGAGGCTGATCTTCATCTTCGTCCTCATCATCCTGCTTCGTTTGCCTTTGCCCCGGTCGGGTGTCTTGTTGACTGTGACCTCGGTATTTTCCGAGAGTACCATCTCGCACTAGGTAGTCGATGTCCGAGGCGAGATTTCGGCAGTCCTCGGTGTCATGGCCGTGGTCCTCATGAAAATGGCAGTATTTGTCCTTGGATCGTCTCTTCGATCCAGTTCAGGACAACGGTGGAGGCTTCTGAAATAAACGGGCGTGAAGCTCGTAGATTTCTGCCCGAGTTTTGGTCAAGGGAGTGAATTGACCTTGCTCTTGACTGGGCCGAGGTCCGAGACGAGATGCCAGTGGACTTCGCTGTATCCTCTCAAGGGCACCTCGTCGGTTCTGCCCATGATCAGTACGTTCTTCCCTTCTTCTTTTGTCCTGACTTTCAGGTCGGTCCACCGCCCTTTTTCTTCTATCGGCCTCATCCGCCTCGGCGAAGGTATCGACAATCCTCCATAGCTGTTTGGAGGTTTGGGGGCGCTCTTTTACGAGCTCCCTGAAGAGAGTGCCGGAGTGGATGGCATTTTGGAATGCCGAGATAAGGATGTCGTCGGATAGGCGGTCGACTTTGAGGCTTTCATTGTAGAATCTAGCCAAGAAGTCGCTAATGGATTCTCCTCGTCCTTGTCTCAATGTAAGGAGTTGAGCTGAACTGATCTTAGCCTCGGCTTTCTGGAAGAATCGTCGTTCGAAAGCGTCCAGCAGGTCGGTATACGACCCTATGCTGCAGCGTGGGAGGTTGTCGAACCATTTTCGTGCATTATCTATCAGCAATTCGGGGAAGACTTTGCACATGTAAACGTCTTCGGCGAGCCCTTGGTTCAACATGTTGTATTGATACTATGACAAGAAGTTGCTGGGGTCACAAGAACCGTTATAGGGTTTGATTGGCGGCACCCTATATGTTGATGGGAGCGGGGTGTAGAGTATTTTGTTGGTGAAGGGGGTAGCGATTCGACTGTAGACAGTGAATCTTCCTTCTCTGTGTTCATCTTCATCACGTCGGGAAGGGCCGACGTTTTGACGAGGTGAGGTTGAACCCCGCCGAGGTGAGGTGATATTGTTTCCTCGGCGACCACGCTGTCTTTGGGGAAGTTCGTCATTTCTTCCCTCGACAATCTGGAGGCTCAGGGGCCGAGGTCGCTGTCGTGGTGGTTCAGCTTTATCCTCCTCGTTTTGACTTCGTTGCCGATGTTGTTCGGCGAACTTGAGGAAATCTTGTTCGTGGAGGTCTAGGTACGCCTTAAGCGCGTCTCCGAGCTGAGGCTGGAGCGCGGCGTTCCCCTGTTGGTGACCTTGATTTAGCCCTCCGCTACTGATAGAATCATTAGATCGGTTTGAGTGGACATCTTCCACATGACCGTCAGGAGTTCGGCGGGTTACGGGCTGCCTATCGGGTTGGACCTGGCGTTCATCCCTCTCATTGGTAGAGGTACGAGGTGGATGGGCAGGTAGTTCGGCCTGGTTCTGTTTTCCTTTGGCAGCGACAGCTATGGCGGTGGAGCGGGTAGATCTCACCATCGTATTTTCACTCAGAAAACGTTGATCGATTTCACAAAATTTATACGTTTCCCACAGACGGCGTCAGTGTTCGATCGTCAATTTTTAGAGTGCTTTTACGATGATAATCTTTAATTAGATCTACGTCCACGGAGATGAAGAATCCTTTGTTTTAATCTTGAGTTTTTTTGAGAGAGTATCCCGAGCGAGCGCCCCTTTAATCTACCTTAACATCACTATTTATACATAGCAAATTACAGTTACTACGAGCGAGATCGTGGGGTAGTGGGCCGAAGTGGGTTGGGCTTTTGTGCTGTTGGGCCGCGCTTGTTGGGCTCTTGGGCCGAGCTTCCTGGCGCTTGGGCCGAGCTCCCTGGCTCTTGGGCCTTGGTCTTGTTTGGGCCTGTTAGTGAGGCTACATCCTATCACATATCCCTAAGCCAATAATTCAACTTGAAAGTAATAATAAAGCAGAATGATGGGTTAAGTAAGTCCTATCGGTAGCAAATCCATCAAATTATATGTCTCCGTGAAAATATAATGGGACATATACAATAGGATGAGTTAAGACAAACTCTAAAGTGGGTTCTACCGTCGTTCTATAATTAAGACACGGACATTCAACTCTCAATACACACTCTCCACTTCCTGCTTCTATCTCCACTCACTTAGGTTTTACAGTCGTCTTGCCTAGTCCACACGATCGGAATCCCCATTCTTTTGCGCACTCTTGCTATTAGCACTAGCAATAGCCTGACACATGCACTATACTGTTATTTATTACTCCTTCCATCCCGCTAAATCAGACGCACTTTGATCAAAACTGTGAAAAATTTTTGGTTAAAATGTGTCTAATCTAATCAGACAAATAGAGTATTACTTTATCTCATTTTTTTGCTTTTGAATATCTATTTCTGGTAACAACCATACTAGCTTCAATGTTGGAATCCTTTTAGCTAACACCCCATCCATACTCAATAGTAAGGGCTCTCTATTAGTTATTAACACAAATTGCTAATGCCTACAAATATCACACAACTCCATAATTGCATATTTTACCCCTACAAAGTCCATCACGTTTTAAATGTTCAGACAGGCCCGGCTCCCAACATGTACATCAAAATTTGTAGAACAAGGTCTCAAATATTTAACTATTATTTATTTAATTTTTTAATTTTTCTCATTTTTAAAAAAATGGTTAAAAATTAAAATTATTTATTTATTTGACACGTTATTTTTGAACACAAGTATTAAAAAGATGATATTTTTTGTGTAAAGTTGTAAATCTTAATAAAGTTGACTAATTTTTCAAGGGTAAAATATTTCAATTTTTGAAAAAAATCATTATTATTGAGATAGCTTAATATAATAATCGTGTCACGAATAATTTATATTTAAGTAATATGTTTATAAAAATCAAAGGCCAATTTATAACTTAATATTAATTGAAACGGCCTTTGTTTAGACGTTGTTTAGAGTTGCACAATAGATTGTAGTGGTGTATTTGTGTATGAATGGGAAGTAATGCAAAGATTAAGTTAATTGATAAGTTGCGTGCTTATTATGTTTAACGAGATATTTTGAAAATACAAAAATCCACAAACAACAAGAAATACGAGACTCCGAGAACTGGCAAAAGTAACGTAGTGACACATAGTCGGTAAGAAAATGTATGTTCTTGAGAAAAGAGGCACACGTGTGCACAGGTGGATTGCCCCGGAATGGCCATGTGTAAATAAACTTGATGACAGCTCAAGTTCCGAGTTCCAGCTATTGCCACGTGTATCTAAAAGTATAGATAACCTCTGTTTCTCTCGTCGTGGACGTGGACCTCGGCAAAAAAGAAAAAGTTAGATCCCCTTCCGTTGAACAACACAACACACACTCCTTCCCTTCAAGGCTTCAACAACATAATACAGTACAGTAGTCATACAGATAGAGTAGTAGTAGTAGTGGTGGTGGTGGAGTTGTCATGTCAGGCGGTGTGGGTCCCACATGCGACATACGTCTCCCCAAATCGGAAGCGGGCGAGGTGTTTACGGAGCCGGCGAGCTTGTTCACATTCCGGCAGCTGAACGCCCTAGTGGTGATGATCGTCCTGGCCGCCAGCGGATTGGTGAGCTTTGAGGTGTTGGGCTTCGTCTTCTTCTCCCTATTCTACATGCACTTCATCTCGAAATTCACCTTCCCCCTCACATCCACCCACCCATGTCCGCCGCTCTTCGCCGACACCAACTGGATTATGACCCTCTACGTGTACGTGGGCGCCCTCATCGGTATATTTCTCCCCATAGCCTACATCTTCCACGGCGTAGTGGAGGGAGATAAGGAGGGGATAAAGGCGGCGGCGCCGCACCTTTTCCTGCTGGCGAGCCAGGTATTCATGGAGGGACTGGCCAATTCAGGGAGGTACTCGGCGCCTATCCGAGTGTTTGTGCCGGTGTTGTACAACTCGATGCGGATTATGAGCATTTTGGAGTGGGTGAGGATTGAGATTCCCAAGGCAGCGACGTATAGCCATAGCCATAGCCATAGCCATGGGAGGAGGTTGTACGCTGGGAAAGCTCTGGCTTTGGCGAATATGGGCTTTTGGGCCTTCAATCTGTTCGCCTTGTTATTGCCATTTCATCTTCCCAAGGCTTTTAAGATGTATTACGCCAAACTTAAGGATTGAATTTGGACCAACAAATGGTAAAACAATTGGATTGGTTTACAAGTCCATTAAGCCACACCACAACATACTATTACTACGTGCGTCAAGAATCAAGATGATATATCGAACTAATTAGAGCATAGTCGGTGCACATCTCATCTCGTGACAACCAGTCTTTATTTCTAATATTTGTTTCGGTTTTTATTTATTTGTATCTTTCATTTTCTACATTTCTGTTCAGCTTTCATTATAATAAGTAAAACATTATTTCCTTCATATCTTGCTTTTCCCAATACAGATCCACTGCTCTACTTTCTTATACGTCACTCTTAATATTTTGACGATGAAAATGTAACGTAATTATTAACGTTAATTGATTAATTTAATGCGTTTTTCAATAGATTGTTTTATCACTTTTCCCGATGTGTGCTTTTAAAACGAAATATGGATTTGTTTTTCAAGTGTTTTAATAGTTAAATTAAATCACGTACATGCATTTGAACAACTTGAAATTGGGAAATATGTACTCATAAATGATTAAAAGTTGGAAAACTTTTTGGGAAAAAAAAAAGTTGAAAAAATATGTCATTAGGTAAACTTAAATTACAAATTAATCTTTGTCACGAAAAAACTGAATTTTGGTAACTAATAGCATGACATATTGAGGGATTAAGGGATGGGATGATATGTTCCGTCTCGTAATTAAATTTAATTTTTTTTAATTTTATTTTTTAATTTTAATTTTATATGTTTTAGTTTAATTTTATGCATAATATAGGGTTCATCCAACTTCAAATGGAGTTTATAATTATTTTTAATTAATTTTTAGGGTTCATAAATTCATAAATTCAAAAATAGGGTATATAATTTTTAAAAAATTTAATTTTTTAAATAAATGTTAATTATCATTCATTATATCATAATAAATTTTTTAGTTTTAAAAATTATTAATTAAAATGATAAATTTAATTATAAGACATCGGATGGGAAACACAATTTAATTATATATATTCCTCAATTGATTAGATTAATCTTTGTATATATAATTCCACAATTGATTAGATTAATCTTTGTCACGTGAGTAGAGACTAGTGACTAATATATTTTTTTGCGGCACTAAGTTTGATATCTCTTTGTCGCACTAAGTTTACATATATAATATTCTCTTTGTCGCACTAAGTTTGATATCTTTTTTTGCGGCACGGTTATTAAGAAAAATGTATAAAGTAGTGTAAGAGTGATAAAGGTGGTAGGATCCACACCTTTTTAAAGAGATAATTTTTAGTACTATTTTTAAAATATACAAAATTTAGTAAGACTTAGTAGGACGTACCAATAAAGAAAGTGTGCTAATAAAGAAAGTGTGTCAATCGAGTAATAATATGTTTATAATGAAACAGTATAAATGTATAGTAGCTATATTACTTTTAAAAGAATAAAAAATATGAGAGGCAAAGGGGGTATAGAGTGTAGGGCCATAGACAGTAGACCACAAGTTTGTCATCTCTATCCCCACTTAGCTACTTACACTCGTTCTATCTCAAGCCGTTCTATACATCTAAACAATATATGTATGTATGCCTTTAATTTTCATAATATATTGTTCTATGAATTCCTAACACTATACATCCTACAAACACATGTTGGTGCTACTAAATTGATTTAATCTTGCTATATATATAACTAGCTTGGAAGTAGAAGCAAATAATAACATCATTCATTATCTGTAAATTGTAAAGACATGTGGCTGATGTTCAAAGGGAATGGCCCTTCTGGATTTTCTTCATCTTCCACAGCTGATGAAGTGACCAAAGGAATCGATGCCTCCGGAGCCACTGCCATTGTTACAGGTCCAAAAGCTTATATTTCTTATATCACAGTCTTGTTTGTTTTACATACACAGTGCTTTCATTATATATATAATCTTGAGTAATGAGGGAGTAAATTATTTTGATGGTCCTACTCAAGACTTTGAACTCATTATTCGTGTTGAATGCATATGGTTCAAGATTCGGAGAGAGAAGATAGGATTTGATTAATCTTTTTAGTTTACATGTATATGTAGAGGCTTGTTGGCCAGTGTCAGATGCATCATGATCATAAATTTAGTATTTCAATCTAAATTGCAGCTAAGTGTAATTCATCTTAGACTTGAACATATATGATGTTCCTCCATCAAGAATAATAAGGCATGCAATATCTTTCTACACCTGCCTAATCATGCTTGCATCATAATCATCTCTAAATTGTTGCTGAAAAGTGGTGCAGGGGCATCAAGTGGTATAGGAATAGAAACAGCACGTGTTCTTGCTAAGTGCGGTGTGCATGTTGTGATGGCAATCAGAAATATGGAAGCTGGAAAGAAAGTTAGAGAAGGAATCATTAAGGAAAATCCAGCTGCAAAAATTGATGCAATGCACTTAGATCTCAGTTCTCTGCAATCTGTTAGAAAGTTTGCATCTGAGTTTACATCTTCAGGTCTACCATTAAACATTTTGATGTAAGTTAATTCTATATATATAACATCTTCATATCAATATACATATGAATATCTCTACTGAGTACTGTTGCTGTTAGTAATAATGCTGGGATAATGATACCTCCCTTCACACTCTCTGCTGACAAGATAGAGCTACAATTTGCCACAAATTATTTAGGTATTTATGTTCCTATTAATCATATATTGTGCCTCTTTGTTGCATACAATAAATTAATGAAACACTGCTTGGTACAGGTCATTTCCTTCTAACGAACTTGTTACTCGACACGATGAAGAAGACATCCCTCGACAAGAAAAGGGAGGGAAGGATTGTGAACCTCTCCTCAATAGCTCATCGTTATTCATATAAGGAAGGGATTAGGTTTGACAAAATTAATGATGAGAAAAGGTAGATAACAACTATTTGGATATGAAGAAGAGGAAGAAGAGAGGAATATTGATGTAGCTATGTGTAATATTATTGCATCTCTACATGCAGTTATTCCAGATATTCTGCATACTGCCAATCAAAACTTGCTAATGTACTGCACGCTAATGAGCTCACTAGAAGATTGAAGGTAAATCTTCAATCTGTGTATATGTGTTTACATTGTAAAACCATGGCTTAATTGGGAGAAAGTGAAGTAGATGATTTGAAGAGTATTGAAATAGAATAGCATTGAAGTTGTTGGTTGAATGCAGGAGGAGGGTGCAGATATAACTGCAAATTCAGTTCATCCTGGAGTAGTTACAACCAATCTTTTCAAATATCTTGGCATTTTTGAAGGTAATCTTGGCTTTTTTGAAGGTAAAGTCGTGTGTTTTTCCTTTTCTTATCTTCTTTTATATATCTTTAACTCAGAACTCAAACTTTTACAATGTTTCAATACTCTAGTGATCTACGCATGTAATTCTGAAAATTTAATACTGCTACGAGTTTTAACATCTTGCTTCTTTGCATTTCAAAGGCCTTTCCATCAAAACTGATAGAAAAAGAATTCGTTTCTTTTTGGTATTTCTGTTGTAAAATATTTTTTTTAAAGAATCTTAGTTGAATTATTTCTGTTAATTCAGGTCTAGTGAGCACTATTGGTAAACTGGTGCTTAAAAATGTCCAACAGGTTAGTTCTGTGATTTCTACTGCAAAAACAATGAACATTAGTAGCCTTTTTTGTTATTGAATTTATGAGAAATATTTATGGTAGCTAAATGAAGTGTTATATTTATTTATTATCTTTGGAAAATAATGAAGTGATGATTTGTTGTTGTTGTGATGTAATAAATATATAATGTGAAGGGAGCATCAACAACATGTTATGCTGCATTGCATCCACAGCTCAAAGGGATAAGCGGCGAATACTTTTCAGACAACAACTTGAGCAAGCAACATCCAATCGCTGCTGACAAAGATTTGGCTGCCAAACTCTGGGATTATAGCATCCACTTAATCAATAATACTAATTAATATATACACACACACACATATAGGCTGTTTTTATTTGTGCTCCTCCTTACACTTTTAACCCAATCTATTACTTCCAAATACAATGAGAGAAGCGACACGAGGAAGTTGATGCAAATCTTGATTCACTTTCTCAAATTTTTCTTCAGAGCAGCCGTTACATTACTGTAATAATATAAATAGTTCTACACCTACTATTGTTGTCTGGGCTCATATTTCCTCCCTTCACTTTCTATGCAATAATGTGAATATACATTTCTTTCGCAGACTAAAGATTTAAGAATGACTATACATCCGAAGCTACAATCCCCAGCCCTACCCCAATATGCCTTTCACTACAACCAACCCAACCCCACTAACTTCCATTTCAAATTTTCATTAGGACACAAACCTTCAAGAAGCTGCATTCTTCCAGAGGCCTGCGTATTAGGGTAGGAGCAGTAACGGCATCACGTTTCACACGAATGTCTCAACATTGTTGCAGAAACAATCTGGCTGCTTAGCATGTGATATCGTTTCATATCATCTTCATCTCTGCTCTTGAAAATAGCATCCCCAACAAATAAAACAATGGTGATGTTGCATATTGTGGCAAAAAAGTGACAGCTCAACTCAACCACCTACTCCTAGTCTTTCCTTTGATAATGACCAACAAGCCTATTATGCTCCAGCTGTACGGTGGCACAGCAGTGCAGCAGAAGGGGAGAGATCCAATGACTGATTCAATTTGGCGGGATCTCTGAGGAGTTGCTGAGACACACGATCAGCCAACACTGATTGCTCGCCATTAGCAGTTCATACAAATTGCTTTCCCAGAGCATCATTATCATAAGATTTCAGTTCCCGGAAAGCATGAGATCCCGATTGTGCCCCTCGGAGAATGTCAGGATCCCAGTAAGAGTGGCTAGGTTGTGGGCGCGATTGCAAATTCCCAAAACCCTCTTGTGATAGAATAGATTGATTATGGAATGGGATGGCACCGGTACAGCCAGTGAGAGGTGTGGAAGAACCCGATGTCGTGTGGGGGCTTGATATGGGTGAAGGTGACATTCTTCCACTTAGGTGTTGAGGTGATCTTGGACGTAGAAGAGGACTTCCAACTGGAGAAACCGGACATGATATGTTCCTTGACATGTACATGTCACTGGAGAGGGAGGAAAGGAAATAAACGAGTAAGTCCAATATTATAGCTACTAAACCACTAAGAACGAAGGTAGGAACCAATCTCCAGGTACAAATTAGTTCTTTAAGGAAACTCTTACAAAGAGGAAACACGAATGCACACTCACAAGAGAGAGAAAGAGCGAGACCTAGAATGGAAATTAGATTTTGATACTCTCGATGAGTGGATAGCAAGTCTGTCAGTATCTGGCTGCTGAAGGATTCTTGCATTGCCAACGCCCTATAAAGAAATGCAAAGGAAATGTCATCTATACATACATGCAAAATAGCAAGATATTATCTAAATACAGGCAAGAATTACTAGTGGCTTATTAAATGTCTAGTACAACTCCACCATTGAAAGTTGAAACAAAGATGACATGCATAGATTGTTGGTAGGTCTGCACTTCTGATGGGATAAAAACAGGAAGAAAAAAACAGATGGTTATACTTGCAGATGAAAAAGATTTCAATTAAAGTTCATGTGGGCAGTACTCGGAATCATCCAAAACATTCATTAAGCTATCGTTATCAAGATAGAAATGAAATGTCCTTTTATATAAATAATTAAAACAAAATAGTACTCCAGCCGTCCACGAAAAGTGACATTTTTGCCATTTACATACGTCCATAAAAAGTGTGTGCCATTTATTACTTTATATTTTAAACCTCACAGATATTCACTAATGCGGGTCCCTTTCTTCACTCAAAATACATATACCAACTTTTTATTAAAACTTGTACCCTTCACTCGGGACTACTCTTTTCATGGACAAAGGGAGTATAACATTTTATATATCACTCTACCGGTCTGGAGTTCCCTTGGGTTATAAAGGCAGGTTGGGCTGGGATTCTGAATCCATGAACTTGGTAATTTTGAGGATCATACCCATATGTTCCTATAGATCAGCAATCAAGTCTCTAAGGATAAACAAAGTTTGATAAAATGGTCGAAGAATTTTGCCAGAAAACCCTGCCTCAGGCAACAGGACAATAGTTCCACTATGGCTATCACATGCTAACTACAGCTAAATTTTGCATATAAAGTTCAGGTTTTTTCCCATCATGAGAAATTTATGTATAACATTTTGATATTTCTTACAATGCATGCTATTGCTACCAAAATCTTTAAGTAGCAAAGTTGAAATTTGTGGACCTTTAGCAGCAGATATAAAGCTAAAACAGAAAAAATATCATGCCATATTTCTTACAAAGATTATCATTGCATTTAAAATCTTATAGCTATAGTCAAGCATCCAAGACAAATAAGAAGCAATACCACAGATTTAGGATGATCTGAGGAGGTTGGACTATGTATTTGTTTCTCCAAAGGCACAACGTTTTTCACAAAAGAGTGCTCCAAAAGCTGAGCAGCTCCAGGACGATTCTGGGGATTCCGCTGTAAGCATAGCCTGATAAAGTCTTTCCCTTCATCTGAGAGATAATCTGGAATTGTTGGAAGTTCCTTGCTATTTCCAATCTTAAACATAGCTGCAACCTTTGAGACCAAAGAGAAAATGTCAGATAAGCCAAAAATGACTAAAAATTAAATCTTGAACCACATAGCTCTAAGTACAGACCCCTTCATACTGGGACCAAGGTGGTTTTGATGCAGCCATTTCTAAGACAGTGCAGCCAAGACTCCATATATCAACAGCAAGGCTACATCCATTTGAATTCCTTATAACCTAAGTGAGAAGAAGCAGATTAACTGTTAGGCATATAAGATAGGGAGCCCTAACTTAACCCAAAACCATGG
>JAPKLX010000044.1:2229503-2259852 GCA_026898415.1 Leonotis leonurus | reverse complement strand
ATACCCTTCCACACTTTCATGTGGAACCAATGTGGGATATCGTAACATTAACACAATGCTTGATACAAAAAGAAGTCTATAGAGATATCAGGATCCACGAAATTATTGAACTAACTAACCTCGGGTGCCATCCAGTAAGGACTACCCTTGAATGATAACGGGCAAGATTGCCCTGTAATCTGTAAAAATAGTGATCTTAAATGCAATTTTAAGATAATAAGACAAAAAATTGCAGATGCCGATAAAATTAAAGCCAGGAGGAACATTAATCTAAGATTGACCAATATATTATTCTTCCAGAGTCCAAGAAAACTGGTTTTAAGTCTATTCAGTAGTCAAATCACTTGGATCAAATCTAACCAACCCCTAGCACTTGATTTTGAATGGTTAGCAATTGGATTAAGTTAGATAGAAGTGCACAAGCTTACATGCTTTGCCATCCCAAAATCTGCCAACTTTACACGGCCATTTGGGTCCACAAGTATATTTGCCCCTTTAATATCCCTGCATATATGTGAAGCATTTAGTGCATGACGACGTGCAGTGATATGTATTTGCATGACAATCTAACAGAACATTGACCAAACAGAGACCCCCATTACCTGTGCACAGTATTTTTAGCATGTAAATATGCAAGCCCCGACAAAATTTGCTGGGTGTAACTGCGAATTGCTGACTCTCCTAGTTTTCCGTAGTCCTGTAGAATCTTATGGATGGATCCACCAGATACATATTCCAGATATATATATAATTTATCGCCCACCTGATAAAGGTAGCTCGATTCAGAATCAAACGAAGCTTAAGGAAAATGACAGTTGCTTCATTGAAGATGAAATTACGTGTCCCAAGACAGTTTCGATAAAAGATCACTTAGTAATGGTTCCATAAATTTGTTAGTCAGACATTTGATTGTATGTCATATATTTCCTTAACTATCAGGTGCTCGGCCAATTGAAAAGCAAGGCCTTTGGAAAATATGAGATGGCACTGAAAGTTATTGATGTTTACACTAAAAAGGAGAAAATAAAAACACCATAGTGAAACTGACCGATTCAGATCCATAATACTGCACAATATTAGGATGCCTTAAGCGACTCAACAGCATGATCTCCTGTAGGCAATATAAGACATGGTGTAAGAATCTTCAACTTGCTTCTCCAAAAATTCGAAGGGCAAAAGACTCACTTGTCCCAACTGCTTTGCACTTTCCTTTGACTTTGCATCATCAGAAAATAATGTAACCTCCTTCATGGCACACATTTCACCAGTTTCACTAAATCAAATAAATCAAAGCCATAAGTCATGTAATGAATAATAAATTGCAGAGGAAATGGTTCAGTAATCTTCAGAGTCTATTCTAGCCAAAATGGAGTAAGCTGCATAGATATAATATCTTCAGATAATAAGAATTTAGACAGGAAGACAAAAATAGGAGTTGGGGAAGGAAGGCATCCATGATAATAGTATTAACAGAGGAAATAAGAATGTGCTGATCAGGTTTTCATACCTGTTAAACCCAACATAGACATGTCCGAATGTGCCTCGACCAAGCAACCTCCCTTTTTTCCAACGTGAACCAGGGCTTGTAAGATTTTCTGCTCTTCCAGGACTACGTGGAACGGAAGGTGATGTCACAGCAGAATTCTGATGAGAGAAGGGTGAGGAATTGGAAACTGATATGGGAGGAAGTGGCAGAGGGTGACTTTGTTGTTTTGTTTCATCAGGCCAGTTATTCTGTGACTCAGAATGTCCACCCCCAGCTCTAGGATGAAGTGGTGTCACAGCACCACTATGAATTCTGGAACTAGGGCCAGGACTTGTCATCCGAGGACTAGGATTTGGAGAATACTCAGGGCTCCCTCGACTAGGCTGCCTGAGTAATTGCCCAGACATATCTCCTCCCATTGAATTATGACCAGAAGTCTGACCCGACCCAGGAGAGCATTGACCCGATCCAAGATGCGGAATATCAGGATACGGCTTTCCAGTAGTAAAACCAGTATATGGAACTTGTTCATATCCAACGGCTCTCATCGGGCTTCTTGAGGGACTAGACCTTGAGCTATCTGGAGTTCTTGAAAAGGCACCATGCTGCGGAACTTGTAAATTTGGTATGTGACTATTTAAATATCGTCTTCTCGGGGGTGAAGAATTTACATTTTTATTGGAAGCAAGATTTACTGGAACTGGTGCGACTTTTGGGATTAATGATACAATAGGAGGCTGATCTTTAACAGAAATGCTTCACGCAAAAAAAAAAAGCACAGGGAGAAAAGGCCTCTCATTAGTAAGACAGATATCATACATGATACACAAGTAAATCTAAAAGAGAAACTTCTTATATAAATTTCAGAACTCACTCACCTTGATGGGCTGCCTGCAGCAGTCCTACACACAATGTCATAGTCATTCGCCAGAGGACTTCGCTGACGTGAATCAACTGGATCATCACTCTCCATAGAACACTCACTACAGATTGAAGCAACAGCCAACTCAGCATCCAATTCCCCAGGTTCCAGTCTTTGGCGGATGCATGAAGGCCTGGGTAGAGGACGAAACAATGATGGTTTGGATGCTCTGTTTGTTTTTGGTTTTACTGATTCACTTATTCCAGAATTGGTACTACTGACATTGACTGAGTGGAGGCATGGCACAGGTAGTGGCTGGGATTTAGGCCTTTCTGCAAAACTTTGACATCGTGCTACATTCTTGGAAGGTGATGGAGACCTTGACGGAGCACGTGACTGTGACCCTCTCTCTGAAACAGTGTCACTTGTACGTCTTCTAGACAATGCAGTTCTACCAGAAGATTTGCTTTCAGGACTCTTGAACTTCTTGTGTAACGTGTCTATAAAACTTTCCTTGGTAGATTTCTTTTTAGCCTCTTTCGAAGACGACTTTCCCCACCATGGAGGCATATTTTCTGCAACGAAAAACTTTTCATATGCGCTCGTGCAAGCAATGAACTACAAATTCAAAAGCTAAAAGCCAAAGAATGGGGGAATACATTCGATTTCACCTATGGAATATACAAAATGAATTGCATAAAAAATCTAATCAATATCACACATAACTTGATCAATTTATTCTCTCCAAATCACTGTTATTCACCAAATCCACAAGCAATGGCCATAAGACATAATCAAAATTAAATTTATCCTTGAAACTCTCTTTCTGAAAGAGAAAAGGTATAGATCCACACAAGGAGACATATTAATCCTAATTGTGCTAATATTCATTTTTCTTAGGTTGAAAGTAGTAACATGGCGCATTACACCGAGCCCGCAGTTCATCTCGCGCTTTTGCATTGAGTATAATGACAATGAAACCCATTATTCAATCATGTTAAATTTCAAAATCCCGAACTCGTCAAAACTAGCAAAATCATAAATTTGAACCCCAAAATCGAGGGAATCTTTCCATCCCATCTTAAAACACAATTCCTAAATTCCCCACCTTTTCTTATTCGCACGGTTCTGATCTTCAAACAACCATGTACAACAACGAAATGCAATCGCTATCTTTACTATCCAAAATCTGAGCTTCTCGCAACAGATCTAAGCATGTTTCACAATATTTCCGCCACAATAAAAAAAATTGTACACTGAAGATTATCACAAAAACCAACTCAAAATCTTACCTCAACTCCGCACCCTCTCACATCCCACAAGCAAGCAAACAGCTCAAAAATTCTGCAGAATCTATCCCAAATTTGGGTGTACGGAATTTAAAGAAATCCCTAGCGCCGGAATGCTTAAGACGTACGCCGTAATAATTCAAGTGCGTGAATTGAGTACCATAAGAGAGATCGCGTGGAGAGAGAAAGGAGTGAGTGTCCAGAAATGGAGTTGTCTGAGTGAGAAGAATTTAATAATAGTAGCAATTATTGCAATTATTATTGTCATCAAATAAAAAGGACACTGATTTATTGTAGTAATTTGGGTATAATAATTATAAACGGAATTTAATACTTACTACTTTATTACGATATTTTTCTTTTTTTGGGGATAAACTTTTCTCGAGTGCCCTTTGATTGCTTTTAAGGTATTCCTTTTATGTTGTACTTTGTTTTTCTATATTTTTTTTAAGCTTAAATCATTTTTTCAAAATTCAAATATTTTTTAAAAAATATTTTTTCAATAATTATATAAATTTTATTTTATTTTTATAAAATTTCAACTTGATTAATTGGATTAAATTGATAAGATTATTGTTATAGATTGTTTATTAAAACTACCCTACTTTGTAACTAAAAAATGAATTATACTCATTTTGTAAAATTTATATGAAAAATACTCAAAAATTTTGAAATATCCCTAACAATCAACAAGAAATTAGGTACATCATTGTACTTTACGTTTACATACTTCCATTTGTTCATGTTAACAATAAAATATATTTTTCTATTCATAATATCATCAAGATATCCATATAACAAAATTCGGTCACGAAATTTCCTGGGGAATCAAAAATCCGGTCATCCACATATTTCGTAGACATAGACCGATCGGGTTTTCATATTTCTTCTAGATATGACGACCGGGAGCATATATTGTACGTGTTATTATCATTCTAAATCAATAAAATTATATCGTCAAAGTTAATAAAAATATATAAATATGGTCGTTTAAACATAAACACGTCATTTTTGCACAAAACCTGACCAAATTTTTTTAAAAAATGCATATTTTCATGACTGAGTTTTAGCTCGTTAACCTTATAACACATTATTTTTTGAAACTAGAAGTTTAGATTTCGCAATACATCTTTCATTTTGACAAAGAAGCACTCGACGTGATTTCTTCTTCTCTCATTCTAATAAATAATTAATACTACTAAATTCCAAAATAAATATAATAAGTTATCAATCATTTGTATTAATTCACAGAAAAATAGACAAATCAAACCTTGAATAAAGGTATTTTAGGTACTCTACATTAAAAATGGGCTTTTTTTATATGTCTTTTTTTTACAAAATGAGCATTTTTCATTTTTTATTATGAAAGTGTCTATTGTTATTCAATTTCACATTAAAAATTCTCATTTTTAATCACAGCTTAAACACATCACCACTTCATATTTCCTCGTACATATTAAAATATGTGATTAGATTTTTGAGAGATTTCGAATAGAAATGATAAGATATAAAAAGTAATAATTATATTAATATAATTCATTCAATGAAGCAAACCAAACCATCTTTTAATTTATAAATTTATAATTTTTTATTTATTTCTTTCACAATGTATTCCACTAATTTTAAGTTCATTCGTAATATAACATTTTCAATTTTTTTTATATTAATATGCAACAATGTCTTTTCAGGAAGCGACACTTTAAAAAAATCGATGAAACATACGTTGATCCAGCAACAACCAACCTCATTGATTAATTTCTCAATTCACTAACATCATTGTTCCCGTCCGAGAAAGGTCGCGAGTGTTTGAAGTGAAGATCAACTAAACATGGCGAAAATGGAACTCTTGGCACAGTGAAACCGCCAGTGTGCATGATTAATTGATTATACCATCAAGGCCCCTTTTATCTAAGTGAGTCAACACCTCGAATTTAGGATCCCTTGAATCAAAAGAGACATTCGGTCATGTAAAGTCGATCTAAAAGCTAATACGGTAAGGTGAAATTCGCAGATTATGAGTTAAACTTAATTGAAAAAATTCATTAGAGATGTTTATGGTTACGGTTCAGTTCAAGACCACTAATTAACGTTTTGAAAATTCGTAACCCAACCATATCATGTCGATTCATGATTTAGAACCGAATCATGTAGGAAGGTTCCAATTATAGTTCCAAATCGTCGATTACAATTATGAAAATGTTAAAAAAAAATATTAGTAATATATTTTAAATTTTAAATTATTTTATTAAATACTAGTGTATATCATCATTTAACTTTTTAGGTTTTCAATATCTTTTTATCTATTAGTTTTAAAATTATATTGACTACAAAATAAAAACAAAATATTTATCTATCATTTCATGAAACTACGAAATATCATTGGTTTCCAACTTCAAATATTCAAAGCTTAATTATTATTTTATTTCATTATTAATATATTTATGAGTTTTAATGTATTATTATAAAATATAAAAAATTAAATTATGTAAAGAATTGAGGTTGCGGTTAAGATTCTTAACTTCCGATTTACTACAGAACCGTGATCGAACCATTATTTACACGATTATGGTTCATAATCATAAATTTTATGAAAAAAATTGAGGATTACGGTTTGATTCCGACTTCCTTTTTAACACCTCTAAAAGTCGTCATGATTTTTTTTTCTGAATTCATATATTTATTGATCAGATTAAAGAAAACTAAAATAAGGACTAAATTTGTTAAATTAAATTAAAAGTCACTAGAAAATTTTAAAATATTTAAATTTTGAGATAAATAACATTTTTTTAACGTAACGGTCTTATCTTCGACAACTTACTTTTAACATCATTTCAAAATTATAATAATTGTTTAATATTTTTTTTTTTTAGTCATTTTAATTAGATGACGATATGTAGTCAATAAATTAATGTCCAAGGTTTAAATGTCGGGTTCGAATTTAAAAATTAAGGCTGTTACCATAATTAGAATTTAATTGTTGATAAATTTTAAATTTCAATTTGTATATCTTATGACTTGAGAGCATACATATACATATGTATATAAAGAGTAGCGCTCCACCGCCCGCGGTGGGCACATCTTAATGCGCCCGCGGTTGATGTGGCAATGCCACATCATTGACACATCATCATACGAGTCACTATATTTTTCGTTTTTTTATTAATTTTATTTTTATTATTATTATTTATTAAATAATATTAAACTATACCCTGACCAATAAACCCTAGTCGGAAAGTGATAATTAATAAAAAATATTTAAGTTTTAATATTTATCTACGTGGCATGCCACATCAACCGCGGGCACATTAAGAAATGCCCACCGCGGGCGGGTGAGCATTTTCGTGTATATAAAATACTTATTATTAATTTCGATTTTGAAATAAGAAAATTTAATGAAATATTAGATGGTAGTATGATTGTCACTGGATTTAATTTTCAAAACATACTATATCCGTTTAAATTTAGTATCAATATAATTTTGTAAAAACGACAAACAAGTACTGATATAATTCATTAAACATATATAGTTGGACGAAAATGCTCACCCGCCCGCGGCGGGCGGGGTTAATGCGCTCACGAATGATGTGGCATGCCATGTAGATATATATTAAATTCTTAATATTTTTTTATTATTTATCATTTTCCGACTAGAGTTCATCGGTTAGGGTATAGTTTAATACTATTCAATAAAAAATAAATTTAACAAAGAAATGAAAATATAGTAACTCACATGTTGATGTGGCAATGACGTGACATTGCCACATCAGCCGCGGGCACATTAAGATGTGCCTACCGCCCGCGGCGGGTAGAGCATTACTGCATAGTTGGATCACCAAATTGATAATGTAATAAATTATAGTATAATCCATTACTTCACTAACATTGATCGTTGATCGTTGTCAGCGTATTTCACATACATATTTGATCAAGATTGCTATAATTTTATTAAATGTTGTGTAACGCAATCTAACATACAACGAGATAAAGTCATTTTGATCATTAATTCTATTTGAATAATATCTTTAACTATAAATTTTGAAATGTGTATGTTATTATTATTTTTTAAAGTTAACATAGTTTAAAAATGTGTTTTTTTATTTATCATCATAAAGTATGTCAAACATATTTCTATTAATGTATAGATTATCAATCATTTATTTCATATATTATCATGATCAATTTTCTAAAATTTTATTTATATAATATTTTTTTAAGGTTATAGAATATTATTTTACTTATTAACTAAATTTTATGTTACACTCCACATCATTTTTCCGTTTTTTGTATTTATAAATATAATATTAAGATGCCGATAAAAAAAAATCAAATCACGACTAACAAAGTTAAGCATAATTATAAACATTGAAGACTGATAGAATCAAATGAGTATCGAAATAATAGTGACTCACCTCAAAATTATATATAATATAAATATAGATAGTTTTGAAATATATTTGGAATTTCAATTTTGATAGTGACATGAGTCAACCGCACGAATTGCATTATGTATGACCTTTGTCTACTTCGTTTGATTATTTTTTTCGATTAATTTAAGATATTTTATTTTCATTTCATTTCATTTCCTATTTATGGTAACTTTAATTATTTCATTTCCCAATAGAATTATGGTATATTTAGTGTTATAATATTATGTTGATGTGTTGATAGATAGACAGACTTCATATTTTGTTTTTCATATTTTTGTATGAGTAGTATTTGTCTTATGTTATCGTTTGGTGTCAATTTATTTTCCGTCAAACATGTTTTAGTGAGAATTGACAATCGATTCATTGAAGGACAAAACATGTGACCTATAAAAGTGTTAGATTGTTGTACTCATATTCTCTTATTATTACTTAATAAACAAATGCCAATTTTGAGCGAACAATTTGTACTAGCATTCCGGAGGGAAAATATAAAAACTAAGAGATAAGAATAAATATAGAACTCAACATTTAGGTTCACTGTATTTTGAATTTTATGAGATTAAAATTAGAACACCAAAAATCCAAAATGGACTCAAAATACATTGTACACTTACCTTATATCAGTTATATTGAATATCAATCCAATCCTAATCAGTATATACATGTTTTTATTATTTATACATGTTATCGGATGTATATATCACGTAGCTCTTATTAATATAGTATAATATGTTATATAATTAGACAATAAATGATTGTATTCGGTTGAACAATAAATGATTGTATTCGGTTGAAAAATAATAATAATATATACGAAGATGCTAGGAAGGGGCATGCATTTAGCTTGGAATATTCGAGCAATCATAGACTTTCATTTTCCCCTTATGAAGAAAAATTAAAGAAAATGAACAGACTTAAATTCCAGCATTATTAAATGTGATTTTAATTTGCAATTGTAATTAGAAACGACAGCCATACCATGCATGCACTTTATTCGCATCTTTCTTTCACTACTTTCCACTAATACATATTGATTTCAAATGCGATAATTTTATTTGCACAACAATAATCGTATTTTATTTATTATAATATTTTAATTGATTAAATATTGGTATGTGTTTTATTTGTAGTTTGTACTTTTATATATATCCGGTAATTCAGGCTTATTCTTGTCATTGTTCTTATTGACTTTACAACATACTTACTGAAAGTCTAAATCAAACCCTTATTTCTTGTGTTCTGTCAGAGTGAGACTCATCCCTACATAAATTATAAATCCCTTCTTTTAGATTATTACATTTATTTATTTTTCATTTTCATTTTTAGTTAATGGTTTTGCTATCAATTTTTTCACTCGATCATAAAATATAGTCTCAAAGCTAATTGATTTTGGTTCAGACATTAGTTGCTACTGTCCTATTCAAAAAAACTACTCCCTTCGTCCGCTAAAAGTGGTCAAAAGGGAGTCGGCATGAAGATTAAAAAACTAAAAGTGTTATATTTGAATAAAGTAGGAGTGATATATTTTAAAGGTAAAATCGTTTTCTTTTTGAGAAAGTAGCCAGTTTTAGTAAGACGGTCCAAAAAAGAAATGACCACTTTTAACGGGAAGAAAGTAGTATACGATGACATAGATAAATTAAATTAAGCTCAAAACACTCAAAAGTCGTTATATCATAAATGCATCAAGAATCAAAATAATGGATGTCTTATTTAGCTATATTTCAATATCAAAATTTATTGTAAGGTTGTGTCACCACCATGAAGATGAAAGGCATATTTTGTTGAAAAATCAATAAGGGTAATGTATAAGTTGCACGCATAATAACCTAAAAAATTAACGGATAAATAAATATAGTCGAGAATTGAATAAAGAACTGAAACATGACAATTTGCAAAATCCTATAAAATAAAATACCCTAAAAAACTGGAAAATAAAAAATAGGAGTAAATGCTAAAATACCCATTTTGATAAGTAAAAATTAAAAAATACCTATTTAAAAATAAAAGATAAAAAATACCCACTTTTTACAATAGCATGATGAAATTCATTATATTATTGTAAAAAGTGGATATTTTTCTTTTATTTTAAAATAGATATTTTTTATCTTTATTTTATAAAAGTGGGTAATTCTGCTATTGCCCCTAAAAAATATGTCGACAGAACTGGAAAAGCGGGGTGAATTGATATCTAGGAAATAAATTAATGAGACTGAAAGTGCAATGTCTACTTAGCTCCATCTCAATCTCAATAATGAAACTAGAATGCAATGTTTTTGAAAAATAAAGTTTAGAATATCTTCATTAAGTAATAAGTATGTGATGCTTATTGGGCCTGAGCATAGTATAATGCAAAGACGTAATGATTGGGCTCAGACCAACATTTAATGGAACCAGTAATCTGTGGCCAATATTGATAATTACGAAGCTTATCGGTTGTTATAGGATCCAACAATTTTATTTTATTGAGCTACTCCATACATTTTTAATCCCGATACCGCTTGTGAGTTGCCAAGTAGGTTTAAGTTGGAATAGATGGGGAATTGTTTATTTAATATGAATTTTGCAATATGAAATATATTAAATTTCATCAGTTTTCTTTTATAAATTTATACAAATATGATAAAAAGAAATACTCCCTATATATTCAAATTTAATTGATGATCTTATATTATGAGTGATGCAGTATTAATTATAAACAGTAAGTAGAGAGAATATTAATTGAATGTTTGAAGGGACAGATTTGTTGAAATACAGGGTGTGTGTTCTGTCAAAAGTCAAGAGAAACAAAGCACAGAGAGCTTGCTTCCATAGTACTACAAGTTAATGAATAATGATGATGACATCTATACATGAAAATATCAATCATAGTATACACCTAAAAATTCTTATAATACAAGGAAAAATCTTGATACCAATCTTACTCTATTAGGGCCTGCACATATACCTTCTTTTGGTGCAAGGTACTGGACTCCATTTACATGGCTAATCAAACACTAGAACTAAAACATTGTTTTCTGCTCGTGTAATGATATGTTTCAAGTTTATTACCTTTGTTAAGAGATTTACATTGCTTGGTGTCAGCTGGCCCCTGATTGTAGCATGGAGAAGAAACTCCAGCTATTCCTAGGGCTTACAACTTCCTCGTTGGTCCAGCATTTCTCCGAGACTTCTCCTTTTTCATTGTTGAAGTTAAACTCTTTGCTCGAACCCAGAGAGATGGTACGATGTTTGTGAAGAAACTCGTCCCCTCCCCCTTCTGAAGGCATCTCAGTAACTTCATTTGCAGTATCACTATTCAACTGTTCTCTGAAACTAGCTGCATTCTTCATTTCTGAAACTTTCTTGTTTCTTTCATCTTCTATTGCCTCTTGTAGATATGCAGATGGCTCCCTCACGATACAAGTAGGAATGTCTTCACCGAATAGTTCAAAGGAGACTCTGTGATCAACTACAATATCATCATTTTGAGATTTATGATCAGAGTTGGCAAGTGATGCTTGGTTCTCAACAAGGTTTCCATCTCGTGATGGAGGTTCCTCACCATTAGGCGTCAGAGTTCCAGAGCCTAGCCTCGAGCCCCATCCATTTGGAGTTAATGATCCAGAAACAACTCTTGAACCCCACTTATAATTTGGGAAGTGCTCATAACCAATAAACTTGGAAGCTTCCCCTGTTCGAAATTCCATAGTAGGCTGTTTATCGGGGAAGGGCGATGATGCTCCAGAAGTGGAAACGGCTGAGCCTGGTGACTTAACATGACCTCCAGGGCTTCCTGGATATTGATAAGGTTGGAATTCATACTGGGATAAGTTGTATTTCAGGTTGGGGCCACTGGTTCTCCGATTTCGTGCAAGAGAGGACGATAGAAGCTGGGCAAAGGGGACTTCTGGTGAGGAAGGTGTTGTCATTTGTACTGACTCCGGAGGTGGAGTAAAACAAGCAGTTGATGGTTCGGTGGTGAAGGTAGAAAACACTGGTGGCGATACTAACTGAGTCTCGTGAGCATAAGGGCCAATCAAAAACATCGGTGCAGTTCCACCAGGAGAGTGACTTTGAACTGAAAGTGATGCAAGCGACAACAAACCAGCTGGTGATTGAGTGGCAGATGGAGAGTCGGATTGCAAAAAAGAAGCCGGAGAAGAAGGAGGGGCTATGAAGGGTTGTACGAGGGTGGAAGGGCGACTCCAACTCTCAGACATTGGAGCTGCAACACCGGGTGCAGCTTGTTCAGAAACAATAACAGCATGACCAATTCGTTTGTTGTGTTTGTACGAACCAAAACACCAGTAGATGCTCCAACAGCTTCCCCATCTTCTTTTCTGGATTAAAAAAATGCAAGCATCATCAGTTTTTACATCTGCTATTTTAATAACTTTGTAGTATCTAAATATAATAGAGAACTCAGGTTATGATATAAACCATGCAAATACAAACATCAATAGCAAGCATTGAAGCTCTGTAAAAAAAGAAGTACGATCTTTTGCATTAATGATTAGCGAGCAGTATAAAAGAGTCCCAAACTTGTAGCACAAAAACAATTACAGCCACAATGGAGTAAAATAATCAAAAAAATCAGGACACTAACCTCTTCCATGATTCAACTGTTAGCAACACATGAAATATTAATGTTAGCATAGATTATGAACAATCTTTTCATTCTACTCTTCTTTGAGTGGAATTAATTCATCACAACTAAAGCTATATCCCCTTTTCAAAGGTTCTACTTTGTCCATCTTCGCACTTTCTAAGGATATCTCTAAACACCATTAGTTGCCATGTCATCATAGAGGGTACTATGGATGACACGGGAGTATACAACGTCCATTCTATCCATTATACAGAGTCCGCATGCGACATCACCTAGTTCAGTAGTTCGCAGATCAGCTATTTGTATTTCTTCGTACTCTCACTCAAACACTACACTTGACCTCCCTAAGGGACATTCTCTACGACAAGCAGCTCGTGGGTGTGACTCAAGTCTGATATAAAATTCTAGTGCTTTTCTACCTTGTGCATTATAGAAATCATAATTACATAGCTTTTTCTCTACATTTCTTGTAATATTATTTTATCTAGCAAGGTTGCACCAAAAGACACCTACCTTTGCTGTTTGGAATAGAAAGAAAGCCCTTTGGACTCCATAGTCAATAAAAAGCTGTGTAAGTAAGACAACCAAATTAAAGAATGAACTTGATTCTCTGTCCCAATCCCTACAATTCCTCAAGATCGTTCCATATTAAGATCCTTCCAGAAGTTGGGCATCCCTTGTGCTTCAATCAATAGCTCATAAACTGGATTTGATTCGTGTAACATAAAAATTGTGTTTCAATATTGATCTGGACAAGTAGAAGTAGAAGGATTTTCAGGGTATTCCTGAGGGGAATGATGCATAACAAAACCCAAATCACAAGTCTTCCCAATCGGAGTACTACTGGACTTTTTGAGAAAACGAATTACATATAACTCACAGCACAAAGACATGTAGACTTTGTTAGAAAAAAAAAATCAAATACTAATATGTAATTAAGGTAAAATTTAGCTGACACTGTATCCTCTTTCTATATCCCTTTTCCCTCATTTTTCAGTTAGGTTTCTTCAAAAATATACTTTTATCGAAACTACGCATCTTAACTTCACAACCTACCACATACAGTTATCGCAACAAATTTAACTTGATGTACAACAATAATAATCTCAATCATTGTATAAAAAAGATTCAGCACTTTCATCTCATTCGATCTAAAAGGCTCAAAATAGCATCGAATCTAGCTGTAGAAACCATCACAGCGAAGCCTTAACAATCAGATTTCTCGATGGACAAAAGGGACAAACCAACGATAACAAAAGAAAAACCACAAAAACAAAAGGATTCCACGTCAACACAATTCGGTCGATCAGTTCAAGCGAAAGAAAACACAAGACGCACCTGCACTGCGGATGGTTGAACTCTGGTTTCAGCTGTAACAATTGCAGTGGCAGCAGCATTTACGGTATCGACGCTGTTACGCACGTTGGTCATCGTAATTTACTCAGATTCCGGCGAATGGAAGCGCGTTGATGATGTTTCCCGGTAGGATTCGTCGGAAGTCAATCTAGGAGAGAGAGATGTGGAGCAAAGCAAGATCACATGGCATATTTCAAGAGGCTCATATACACAAACACTACAAACAAACAAACCAACCAAGAAACGGCGACTTTATAAATCAACCCACAAATACACATTTTTTTATCATTTCCTGCCCATGTTGCTTATTTGGACTTCTTTTTAAATATTCCCATCTAACTTATTAACTTATTAATTTAAATTATCACAGTTTTTTTAAAAAAAGAAATCCATATGTTCAGCTGTATTTAGTTATCAAGTTGTAAATATATGCATGAAGCATAGCTAACTGGAGTTGAGTTTCGATATAATATTTGAAAATTGTCAAAAATATATAAGTTTCTTAATGTGAAAATAGCAGTATATGGTAATTGTTTTTTAAAAATGAATTGGAAAGCATTTTAGCTTGTCCAACTCATGGAAGCCCAGCTTGCAGATGATTGATTAAAATTTAATTAGTTAGTAAGGCATTTTTTTCCTTGGAGAATTCAAATAGAAAATGTATAAATGCATGTGATGTGTGTGGTATTTTATGATTGAGGAGAAGGGTTGGGAAGGTAGTAGTTATTTTAAAGGTTTGTTAAATCGGAATAAAGATGGGTGGGTTCTCTTTTCTTTATGTGGCTGTTATTTTGTAATTATTATGGGGTTTGGTAGGGTCGAGCCAAAAAGAAACAATTATTTAAATAAATAAAGTAATGAATGAGGAGGAGTGGCTTTTTAGTGATATAAATAATTTTGCCGATAATATGAGGTTTATAAGGCAATAAGAGAAAAAAAGAACAAAACGACCCTCGTAAGGTGGCGGCGGCGGCGTGCAGGATAAGAGTAGGAACCGACTATTAATGGCAACACTATTTATAATTTTTATTTACATATGGAATAGTCAGTCTTATTTTATTTTATTTTATTATTTTCAAAATGATTAGTTAATTGTAATGAAATAATTCAAAAATAAAATAAGTTCATTTGTAAGGGGACGGAAAGTGTATTAAGCATACTAAAATTAATTTTCTGATAATTACGTTTGCACATGATTTTATTCCATGATTCATTTTGTCTTTATAAACACATGCATATTAGCGAATACAAACGTCATAGATATGATATCTCGACCGTTCATTAAAAAAGAGAATAATGTGACCTCCAAAATAGTTGATAAAACAATACATGACCTTTCAAGTTATGGATGATTTTTTTGTATATTTCAAAATATTCGGCTTAGATGTAGATTTGTGATACACAAAATTCGTACGTGGAAATTGGAATTAATATAGACAGATGGAAGTAATTAAAAGAGCGTAAGCACATAATGACAGTGTTAGACTAAAGTTGAAGAATAAAATTGAAGTTTAATACGAACAAAAAAAGAAGAAGAGTATACTGTGACCCATGAATCCCAAATAGTAGTCCGTATTTAGTATTGGGTAGAATACAACAGGGCGAAAGGGAAGAAGATGTAAATGATGGCACTAATGGGGGGCATATTGGAAAAAATATACTAGTATTAAATTGCTTTATGTAAAGCAGCAGCAATAAGTATATAGATGTGAATATGATTTTGATTAAGATTTAAGAGAAGGGGGAGTTTTGTCAAAGGCGTTCACGTGCGGAGGAGACGCATATATGTGGACAGAATTGGATTATCTGCTATCCACCAAGACACACACACTGTCCCAGAGATGGTGAGAGATTTTTCCTTCTCATTTTTTAGCGTATATTAGAGGTCATATTAGTATAAAGTAATTATCTAAACATATATTATTTAAATTCGTGTGTAAAAAATGATATAAAAAGAATAACTCATTTTATTTGAACAATTCAAAAAATACGAATCTTCTTAGTTTAGACAATTGATCGAAGAGTAGGGCGGGTGTGATAGAAAATGACATACGCACTTTTTCCTCAATACTTTCCCTTAGTTTAACTATACTACTTTTGCACGGGCTCCTTCTCTCTCCATATTATCCCTTTCCCTATTTGATTAAGATATCACAACTTCTCCTATTGCCTTCCTTTTTCTCTCTCTTTCTTTATTTATTCTAACGTCATTCCATCTAATTTGGCCATTCATTCTCAAAACATTTTTTAAAGAAAATTTCATGAAAACTTGATGGAGATGGACCTCCACTAAATTTTAATTTAATTATTATAAATAATTTATGGAAGTTAGACTTTACGGATGTCAGTAAATGATATGATAATTTTATTAATTTACAGTTATATTTTGATTTTGTACTATTATTTAAGCAATTACTATATTGAGCCTAGCAGCCTACATGTGGTTGAGTCCTAATTAGTAGACTGCACTTAAGTCCACTCCAGTAAAAAAAATAAATATAAAATAGTGATATTTCTAAACAATTCTATAGAATAAGATGAATCATATAGTTTTAAATGCAAAATCAATTAACCAGCAACATGTGTTGCAACTTGCAATATGAAATAATCGAGAGACAAGTAGGAGTTTGTGGTAATGAATTGTTTAATCATCTCCCTCATATTCATATTGATGTTTTTTTACTTTATTAAACTTTCTACATAGGTTTGAAGAGGTCTTTTGCAAATAACTGCAATGGCCTTTTTATCCAATCCTTTTCACTCCAGTAATGATCACTCGCTTTTTAGTTTTTAGGAAGAAAATATATTTTTAGTAAATAGTGAATATGGAAGAAAATAAATAAATAAATTAATGAGGGGAAGGGAGGGGTGGGGCCCAGGAGGACGTGCTTCCACCGAGACATCTCACAAACTGACCATCTTATGGGGTGGCTTGTGGCCCCACACGCCAAAAACTTAAGCAGCATACCACGTGTTCATGTACCTACTGCTTCATCCCTAATTATTCTCTCTCTTTCTATTCTTTTTTCTACTTCGTACCGCTATCACTTTACATCTTCAAATTTTGACCTCATTTATAATATATTTTGATTTTACGCATCAAATTTATTTAATTTTTTATTTTTAAGTCATTGCATTGCATGTATTAAATAAAATTTGGATTCACATAATTTATTACTCTTTTCGTATTATTAATAATAATTCGTTTTTTTTTGCATGTATACAAATAAATATCCAATAAGTACTTACTAAAAATATCAAAAAACAAATGTGTGTTAAATTTTATAAGTCAGTATTAGTGTGACGTGCCAAAATGAGAAATGAATTGTTATTAATGGGACGGTGGAGTATTTTTTAAGCGTGAAAATATTTTATGCACGAAACAAAAATGAGAAAAAAAAATTGCGGTCGAAGTAAGTATATCAAATACTTCATCCATCCACAAAATTGATTAATATTTTCATCTGACGTGAGTTTTAATAATATATTTTGACTTTAATGATAATGAATGGTGAGTGGAGTTTGAGTCTCACATGATATATTATTTTAAATTTATTTGTTTAGAATTAGTGAAGTTCCAATCTCACTTGATGTATTTTATTGATTTAAGTTTTGTAGTGAATATGATTGATCCACTTGCTTTGAATGAAAATTGTCAATTGTCAATTATTTTTGTCACCGTCCCAATATAAGAAAATGTAAACCATTTTAGCGGACAATAGAAATACTCTATCTGTCTCATTTAAGACGACCCATTATTTTCGGCATGCAGACTAAGATGATCCATTTCTTTTTGCTTACCCAATATACTTAAAACACAAAATATTTGTTATGAAGAAAAATGGGTCAAATTTGTGGGACAAACGAAAATGGAAAAATAGACTATCTTGAATGGAACAGAATGAATAATATATACGGTTGAGAATCACGACGGATCATGTACTTGTTCGAAGTCCTAATTATAAGTTTTTTTAATATTATGATTTTGGTTCCACTTTTATTTAGGACTTATGAGTTAATAAATAAATAAATTATATATTGCTTTCAATTTCAAATATTTTCAATAGATCCGAATTTTTTTGAATGTGACTAAAAAATATTGAATTTATAAATTTAAATTTATAATTAAATTTGAAATTGAAATTAAGTTTATAAAATTAGGAGTTCCAATCAGGATTCTAAACTCCCGAGTCACGAGATTTTCCAAAAAGTCAAATCTTTGTCTCAATCTCAATCTCGAATATGTGAAAATTTGGAATTTTGAATCCCATCAAAGTATCCCAACGCTGGGGCTTGTGAGGTTGGCGGACATCTCTTGGCCAAAAGACTCCGGAGGCTGGGGAGGGAGGCTGCGACTGTGGGAGATAGGGAGGCTCTGGAGGCGAGACTTTGAGGTGAGAGGCCGAACTCGGCCTCCAGAGTCCATGGCGTTTTCGGCGTTGAGGGTGGGGGACTCCCGAGCCCCCATGATTTTTATCTTTTTTTTATAATTTTAATACTTAATTTCATATATAAATGTCCTATTTCAATCTCACATTTTCACATCTATTGATGTATTAAAATTAATTTTTTATTAAAATTAATTTAATAAAATCAAATATATTAAAATAAAAAATTGAAATTAAATTTTAATTACACATTTATAATTTAAATTAATTAATTATATTTATAACAAATATTCCAAAAAAAAATACATAAATCATAAAATACAAATTAAGTAGAGAGTCCTACATTAGAGAGCTTCACACTGTGGGAAAACAACAAAACATCTCTAAAATTTGTGTACCCCACCAAAAAACATCCATTTTATTACCAAAATGCCACCTAGAGAGCCTCCCATCGTGGATGTGCTCAGAACTTGCATTTAGACCTAGAATTTCCTAAGTTCCTATCTGAAATTCTAATTTATAGTATACAAATAATATTAAAAACACATTAATTTTAACACATTTATTAATTTTTATTATACGCACAAAACACATATTTAATTAATAAAATTTTTAATTAACTAACTAGGCTTGTCAATTGGTGTGTAAAATTCGGAGCGGAACCGTTAAATTATTTACGGTCCTAAAATCGAAATCAAACCATTGAATATCGGATCCGGACTCAAACCATTAATTAAAACATAAATGGTTTCCAGCTGAGAGAATACCATGGGTATTATTGGGTATGGATCACCCATGAGTATTGCTAAGTTTTATTTATATAAGTATTATAGTTAGGGGTGAGAATTTGGGACGATGATTTGGGATTTCCTGGTCTTGACTCGAGTCCTGACGGGATTCGGGACCGAGATTGAAAAATTAAAAAATTTCGGGACTCGGGAGTAGAAATTAATTTTAAAATTCGAGAAATTTGGTCCCTTTCGAAACTTCGGAACCAATTGGGACATTTTTCGGAACCGGGACTTAAAATTTCCTGATCGGGACTGAGAGTCCCGATCACGTCCCGATTCTCACCCCTAATTATAATCATCAATTCGTTAAAATGAATCTGTATTCCAAATAAATTAATTAAATATAAAATTTTTAATAATGAAATTTCACTCTTATTTCATTTAACCATTATTAAAAAGTCACTTAAATATCGTAATTATTTTACGACTTATATGTGTTTATTATTTGGATACATTTATTATTGAATTATGACGTATAGAGTGTTCGTTTACGATCAATGACGTAACACGAGATATTATAAGATATCAATTTTTAATATTAAAAAAAAATTGATCGGGCCGGGCTAGAACTAGAACCGTACCTTACGGGTCAGGTCGGGTTTGTATGGGTTTAGAACCGGAACCAAAACCAGAACCATAATTTTGAAATGAGTGAGTTTAAGTTCGATCCGGGTAAAACTCACCAATTGACAAGCCTACAATCAACTCATTCATTAAAATTTATTCATAGGAATGTTAAAAGGGATTCGACAAGTCTAAAAAATAAGTAGGCATGAATTGTGAATATAAAGGCCCGATTAATTTTAGATTGGTTCGATCAAACCAAAAATTATCTCAAATATGATTGATAGCTCGGTGCAACCTAATTATTTGTCCACTAAAACATTTGTACCGATTCCATCATAACACAACCTTTATAACTGAAAAATTTATTAATTATTCGTGCATCTGAGGCCATCAAATACTAATTATATTCCAAAATAATAGCCTAAACGCTATATAAATAATATGCTTTTGATGAAATTTAATTAATATTAATTAAATATAAAAATAAAACTACAAATTATTGAATATTTTATGCAGCTACGGTTGAAATTTTTTTGTCACCTTTAAAGCTACCAAATAAGAATATGTAGACTTTGGTGGAAACAAGGCCCAATAAAGGTCCATAACTCCCCCATTATATTGGGGTTAGTGGCCCAACTCCAGAACCGAACATCGGCCTGCATACCCATTATATTGAAATTTGAAGTTGTATGTTAATTGGGTGTCCCATATCTCTCTAGAGCGTAATAGAATCGAATTAAATCGAAAACTGTCAGGTTCGAGTTCGTCTCATTTTAAAATTTGAAGGATCGAATTCAGTTCGAGCTTGGTTCGAGTTCTGAAAATTAAACTTGAATTTGGTTCGTTAATTATTCGATTTAATAGTAAATTCGAACTCGAGTTCAAACTTAGTTCGAGTTCGTTAAAAAACTCGTTTATTAAATTAATTTATATATATATATATTTATATTAATTTAATAAGTTCGTGAACTAGTTTGTATATAAAGTTCGCGAACTATTTGAAACTTGAATCGCTTTTTAAATTCGTGAACAAGCTCATACATATATGGTTATAATCTTATTACTAGATGAATCACTGATTGTAATTGATAAAATTAAATTTAAATATTTTTTTATTTTAGAAATATGGAAGTTAATTTTTAAATGAAATTTAATTTGTGGAGTAGATAAAAAATATTGATTTATTAAGATGATAACAGTTATGTGTAAGAAATAAAATGTTAAATTAATTATATTCGATCTCATCAATATATATGTATATATATATATAGTTACATTCATATAAAAAAATTATGTGTGAAATGACTAAGCTACCATCAATGTATAAGAAATTAATGTATATTTTTGCAAAGATAATTATTTTATAATTTCATAATTTAAATTGTAATATAATTAAAATTCATTTTATTATTTTTAATTGTTACCGTATATTGCAAGAATAGTACTACTATTTAAAATGTGAAGTATTATCTGAAATATTATTTTTGCATAAAACTCTTTGGGGAGGCTCACATTGTCACCACTCATCGCCGTTCTTAAACCGGTTAAAATATCATTTGAAATATGATTTTTATATAAGACTCTTGGAGAGTGAGTATTCTTAGTTAGTGAGTGATTCAACCATAAAATAATGTAATAGCACACTTTCCATTTATATTGAAAACTCTTGATTCAATAAAATCACGCATGAATTTTATCTCCTTTATAAGGACGAGAATTTGGGACTTTTTTTATTTCGACGGCATTCGGGACTCCGAGTTTTTATTTTTTCGGAATTCAGAAGTCTCGAATCCCCATCGAAACTCCTGATTTATAAAAATTAATTTTAAAATTTGGGAATTTGATCTCGTTCGTGACTTCAGCACCAACTGAAGTTATTCAGAAAATTATTTAAGGACCGATTCTTAAAATTTTTCAATTTCGGAACTCGAAAGTCCGGAAATCTCGATTGGGATCGGAACAAAAAACATTCTTGTTTTTCAAAATCGTGACTTCGGGATCGAAATTATAACTCCCGATCCCGTCCCAATTCTCATCCCTACTCCTAACCAAGTAATAAGTGATTGTTATATTTATTACTTTATTTATATTTAATGACATGTATTACATATTCAAATATATTTCTTATTTATATTTAATTTCTTAAACATCAATATTTTCGCATTAAAACCTCTTAATTGACCCGCATGAGTTCAATATCTTAAAATAAACTCTATCATTTTAATAGAATAATCATTTTCGAAAATTGATGCGTTTTCCTCCAATACATCCGAAGACTCTCTTCGCCCTTCGGGATGAACAAACGCGTTTAAAATTATTTCGTGATTTTGTATAGATTGAAAAATAATTTTTAAGACAACTTTTCACAAAAAAATTAACATAAAATTTAAATTAGGATAAACATGGAAATAAGAAAATATTATGACAATTAAATTAATAATATATAAACTCAATACGTATAAAAATAAGAATGCATATTCTATAAATAAAATAAAAATATAACATAAAGTATGATTAATATTAAATTCATTAAATTTGAGAAAATAGAGAGATATATACGAGCATTTTGATACATATTGTCATATATGATTGGTTATTGGTTAGAACAATGTTTTGCTAAAATATATGATAATAAAAAAAGAGAGATGTTTCACTATATTATTAAAGAGGTAAAAGTTAAAATACCATTTTAATAATTAAAAGATAAAAATATTTGTTTAAGTCTAAAAAATAAAATTACCTAATTACACAATCAAATGAAAAAATTGATTCTGTGTGCTCATATATTTCATTTTAAAATAATTTGAAAAACACGAGCACGTGATGAAATTTCTTATATTATCATATAAGTTTTGTATTTTTTATATTTATTTTATAAAAATGAATAATTTTACATATTATTCTATTGTAAAATGACAAAAATTCAATGTTTAAATGCATTTTTTTATTGCGCAAATCCTAATAATGCTTTTGATATAATAAAAAATGAAAATAAAGACTAAAAAAGATAGCAAAAGTTAAAGCTACACAAGGTAATCCTTGCTCTAAAGCAAAGCCCATATGCCTAAGTCATAATATGATAGACTAATAACTAATTAAGGAACGTGAGGCCCATTTCCAAAGGAAACTAATTGTCGCTGAAAAGAAAAGCAGCTAAAATCAAAGGGCTTGAGTGCAAATACAACACTCTTCTAAACCCCAAAGCCCTAAATAACACATATACACCCTTTCCTATAAATCCAAGAACCATTTTTATAAAACCCGCCCACTTTGATAAACCCTAATTCAACTGTACTCGTACACTCTTCAGTGCCCAAGTAGCAGACATGGTAGCAAGAACACCAACCCGGGGAGGTAAGCTACTGTACCATGTTTTTTTCTTTTCATTTGTATGCACTAGATTATTGGAGTAAATCGATAATTTGAAAAAAAAAAACTTTTTGTTTGCAGGTCGTGGCGGCGGTAGAGGTGGATTCGGAGGCCGAAGTGATGGCGGTGGGAGAAGTGGTGGTCGGGGTGGATTCGGAGGGAGAAGCGGAGGGAGGAGCGGTGACTTCGGCGGCAGAGGAAGCGGAATGAAGAGAGGGGGATTCGGAGGGAGAGGCGACCGCGGCAGGGGCGGACGAGGCGGCAGAGGTGGTGGAAGAGGAGGTGGAATGAAGGGAGGAAGTAAGGTTGTGGTTGAGCCACACAGACACGACGGTGTTTTTATTGCCAAGGGGAAGGAAGATGCTCTCTGCACAAAAAACATGGTACCCGGTGAAGCCGTCTATAATGAGAAACGGGTTTCAGTTCAGGTATTATATTTACTCAAGTTTATTTACATTGAACTTAGATACGTTTTGCTTTCTTTAACTTTAACTACAAGGCGTTGTTCTGCATCAGAATGAAGATGGAACCAAGATTGAGTACAGAGTGTGGAACCCCTTCCGTTCGAAGCTGGCTGCTGCAATTCTTGGCGGAGTTGATAATATTTGGATTGTGAGTTTACTAAAAAGCTATAGTTTCTTCAAAGTCGTTTGAGTTTTCCATCCACGCCTTTAATTAATTGTTCTTGTTTTGATGAAGAAACCCGGTGCCCGAGTTCTTTACCTTGGTGCTGCTTCTGGTACTACCGTTTCTCATGTTTCTGACCTTGTTGGCCCTGTAAGTTATTTTCCATTTGCATAGTCAACTGAATGTAGTTATCATATTATAAACTTTATAGTTTTTGTCGTGTATTTGTAGGAGGGTGTAGTTTATGCTGTTGAATTTTCTCACAGAAGTGGTAGAGACTTGGTGAATATGGCTAAAAAGCGAACGAATGTTATCCCCATTATTGAGGATGCTAGACATCCAGCTAAGTATAGAATGCTTGTTGGAATGGTTGATGTTATTTTCTCTGATGTTGCTCAACCTGATCAGGTTTGCTTTCTCTGTATTTCTTTCTTAGATTGATAAGTATCTTTTATAATAATCATGATATTATTTACTATGTTAATTATTATTTTGAGGAAATTATACAATTTTGTTTTTGTATTTTAAATTTTGTGTCAATTGACACAAGCAGAGGATGAGTAACTCGGATTCCCCTTCAAGACTTATTGGATGATGTAAAACCGAGATTCTGATGCGCTTTGTGTTTCATAAATTCATTAGTGATATTTTAATATCTTTAATTTTGAGTTTTTGCTCCGTTTTCTGTCTTTTAAATTTTATTTTGGAACCCTTCCGTGTCTTGTTTCTATATTAAAGTTGATTTCTTCTTTTGCCTTCTATATTATTGATAGTAGCACCTATGACATGTGGATAAACTTTGCACTTTGCTGAAACTTAATTATATTGTTTTACATATATATATTTGAGACCGTGGGGAAGAAATATCTATTTGCAATTTTTCTTGATTGTTTATCCCTTTCAGGCAAGAATATTGGCCTTAAATGCAACATATTTCCTTAAAGCTGGAGGCCACTTCGTCATATCCATCAAGGTTCTTATTTTACCAAAACCGCTTATTCCTGCTAACGAAAACTGTTCATTTCAAGATAAAGTATTTGACATAATATAATACATTGCATTTTTTATCAGGCCAACTGCATAGATTCAACTGTTCCTGCTGAGGCTGTATTTGCCCAAGAAGTGAAGAAATTGCAGGCTGAACAATTTAAACCTGCAGAACAGGTGACTCTAGAACCGTTTGAGCGAGATCATGCTTGTGTCGTCGGAGCTTATCGCGTTCCCAAGAAACAGAAGGCTGGAGCTTGATTTATTTTTCCTTTTTTGTTGTATTGTAGTTGGCATGGTTTGCTTCACTTTCAAACTTCTATTTACATCTTAACTTGTTTGAAAATACTTTATTTGTGGAATATGGTCTTTTTTGTTTTTTTCATCCGGAAATGAGCAATTATATTAAATTTCCATATCTGAAAATAGATGTTTACCAGCACTCTTTTTGTTGATCGCATATTTTTTGTGTTGCTGTTTTTTTCCCATTTCATCTTATATTTCTTGCAAATTATGACTCTTTTGCTCCCCTTATTTATTGCCTTCCATAGTAGCAAAGTTGTGGTATTCGTAACAATGAAGTTTGTAATGTAACAACTATTTTTGTTTTAATTTGTTGATTACTATCACAACATAGGAATTCTAGAATAATATTCCTTTTGAATTGTATATTCTTTACTATAGTGTTTATGTATGATAGAATACTTATCAGTGAATAATATGTGATGCGTTCTGCGTGTGGTGTGGCTTCTAAGCTAACTCTTAAATACTTACGATTCCTAATTATGCCAAAAGCCTTGTTCTTCACTTTAAAGTTTAAACCAAACATCCCATTAAACACACGCACACACTATGAGGCTAAACAAGTACTAATATACTGTTTATTCCCTTCATCCCACTTAATTTGTCCTACTTTTATTTAATCATGTCTTACTCAATACGGCTATCATAAAAAAAATAATGAGATCTATTTACTTTCTTTATTTTCTTTATAATGCACGTACCAAAAAATAATGAAACTAAATAAATGAGGATTAAGTACTTAACGATATTAAATGTATAATTAGAATTTGTCTATTATCAAATATGTTGCGTATCTTAACTTTATTTGTAATGATATTTAGTATGTAAAATAATAATGTCTTCTAATAAGTGCTACATCTGTCCCACCTTAAATGTATCACTGTATTATTATAACAAACTCAATTGAATATAAATTGAACCATTTAATGTGAGATAGATGAAATATTACTCATAAAATATTCGTGTATCAAGTAGTACTCATAATAAAAAGGCATATATTGAGGCTTTGGATTCTATTGATCCTGAAGAATAGCAGCGGAAGGAGAAAAATCTTTACTAAAAACTGAATTTTAATATATGATGTTAAAAAATAAATTGTACATGGTATGAATTTTGATATAATTATTAGTAAAAATTTATAATTTTTATTACCATAAAAGATATTAATTTTTTTTTTGGTAAGGACGAGAAGTAACATGCATGTATTGCACAACTGAAGATCATCACGACTCCAGAACAGTATCTAGTCGCATAGATGGGTCTAGAAACACTTCATCTGGAAACAAAACCACAGTATTAATTAGTACTACCAATTAATCTCTAGCCATTGATTTATATACAATTTATTTATATATCATGGTTATTGATTATAGCATCATTTAATATATAAAAATATAAATCTAGATCATTCATTTATTTAGAAGTAATTATTAAGATTAATTAAATTAAGTTTAATATTTTTCAATGCTATAGAAATGTTGAAGTTTTTTTTATATAAAAGTTAATTTGTTGAGAAAATCATCACAATTATTAATTTATTATGGATGAATGAGATCTTTTTCATATATCACATAAGATTTCTTTTATATATGATCATATAAATATATATATATATACACACATATTATTAACGTTTTCACGTAAGGAAAGTTTTTGGAGGGGGAAGTAAAGTATGATTCTTATTACTCATTGTTATAGTTGAAATAGTAAAGAAAGTCGTCATACATCATATATGTAGATGTTGATTGTGATATTCAACTTTTGCTTGCATTATTTGTTTGTTTTTTAGATTTTAATGAAAAATACTAGTAAAATTTTATATACTCCATTATTCATGCACTAATTATGAGTTCCATACTATTCATATCCTTTTATATATGATGGTTTTCAAAATTTGCCACTTAAGAATTAAGTTACGTACGTACTTTATATTTGACATTAATTATTATTCCATCAATCATACTAATGGAAACTGGAAAGTATACATTTTTTTTAATTATTAAATAGTACTGTGGCGATAAGCAGGATGCTACGCATATAATAGATCTCAAAGATCGACTCTAAAGATTATTGGAAGAAACACACACACATATATACCGCTAAGATCACCGGTTTTAATGCGTGTACAAGAAACAATTAGCGTACGTAATTGACTTTTGTATTAATTAATAAATGGCTGTGAACGTACTAATTAATTTCTGGAATTAAATCAGCATTCCCCAATCAAATTCGCCAAAAAAGCAATGTAACTATTAACTAGTTATACTATATAATGTGGGTAGGGACCCTACCGTACGGTTTTGTAAACAATGGATTTTAATTTTAACTTCTTTTCTTTTTTGGATCGTTTAACTAAAATCAATTTGTTTATAAATAAAAAATAATAATCTTTAAAAATTGTGGATCCGGTCATATTTTTATCTTTTACATAATTTCTTAATTTAAGCAGTCAAAATAAACAATCCAATAATAACATAATGGGAGGAGAATAATTTTTCCAAGATTAAATTCAGGAGTTATATATATGGATTCAACTCTAGCTAAGCTATTAAAGGCAAATTAATAGTTATGCTCCATCACGGGCAATGGACATTTGTAAATATGTTTGTGGCTGATATGGTAATAGTCACATAATATTATATAAGTATGCAAGTTACAATATATAATTTTTATTTTTATTTTTATGTTGAATAAATATTAAATTAGAAACCCTAATCAATAAATGTTAGTTGGAAAGAAAATTAATAAATTTTATCAAAAATTTATTATTTATCTACATATGGTCACCGTTATTTATTAAATTATACTCTAATTAATTAATATATTAGTTGAAACGCCACATTGAATAGGCAATCAATTATGTACAAATCAATTATTCAGCTGTGAAGCATTGTATGGACTATATATAATTTCCTTTATAACGAATTAATGATGTTATTAAATGGATAATTGTAGGTTATAAATCATAATTAGTATTTTAAAAACTAAAGAATCGCATATATCTTCTAATAAATAAAAAGTGGTGTATGAGGAAGATACCACACATTCAATTGCGTGGTCTCTAATTGCACTTAAAAATTAGGTCCACATATATCATATCATATGCATACTTATACTTAGTCTTTAAGATAAGATTCTCATTCTTTGTAAACTGTTTACTAGTATTGAAATTTTCTATAACTCAATTATCAAACCAAAAAACTGAAGGATCATGTTGTTGAAAGATATGACCTGAAGTTTTGAAGCTAAAATTATTTGAATCATGAAGAAAATATTCTCTGAAGTTCTGCACTGAACTAAAACTTGCTATTTCTATAGGCATTACCACTTTTGGAAAATATCTCAGGAGGTAAAACAAGATCTTGTTGCAGACAATAAAAATGGCAAAAAGGACGAAGACGCCAATGGGAAGAAATTCAAATACTACGGACGAAGCTCTCTCTCACAATGGATATATTTATGAGAGTGTCCTATAAATACCCCGCCGCTTCAAACGCTTCATATACTAGTTATCAAGCATTCATACGCTCAATCGTTCTATTGCTCTCAAGCTTTTTTCTTCACGCAAGCCTTCAATTTAAGAACACTCAAGTTCATTGTTAATCTATAGTGTGTTCTTTAGTGGCGATATTCATTGTAACCGAAGAATAGATCTAGCTTAGATTTAGTTTATAGCTAGAAATGATCAGACAACATTGTTTATCTAACCTCCAAAGTTGATCACTGTAAGATACTTTTCCACCTAGTTGGAAACCTTCGACTCACATCGAGACTCGTGGACGTAAGAGTTTTTATCTCCGAACCACGCAAACCAATTCTTGTGTTTTCTCTCAAGTTAATTAAGCTTGTCTATATAGTCCCAAAAGACTCTCAAGTTAATTGACCTAATTTATAAGTAAATTAATTTAATTATTTAAGCTGAAACGATAGATTAACCTCACTAATTAATCCCAACATAAATTAGGTAGAGAAGGAAAGGTGAGGGGTATGAATCAATAAGGATTTAATGTAAAGGACTATTTGAATTAGGTAGTAACCGAGTTGAGTAGGTAATAATTTGGATGTTAGGGTTTATTTTTTCTGTATATATAATCACACTAGGCAAATAATACAACTGTACGTAGTACTAGAAATTCAAACAACGCAGATAATATTTAGTATTTCATTTTTGTGTCTTTATTTTATACTATCTTACAATTAAATTTTAATTTATGTTTAATTTAATTTTATGTATTTTAGTTTAATTTACACTTAGTACTAGGATTTATCATCCCACTCCATTAAAAATATAATTTTTTTAATATTTAATATCAGTACTTTTATTTATTTTTAGGGTTCATAAATTAAAAAATAAGGTACATAATCTTAAAATTTCATTTTTTTCAAATAATTGTTAATTATAATTTATTACTCCCTCCGTCCCGCTAAAAGCGGCTACAAGGGAGTCGGCACGGAGAATAAGAAACTAAAGTGTTGTGTGTGAATAAAGTAGGAGTGATGTATTTTAATGGTGAAAACTTTTCCTTTTTAGGAAAGTGGCCACTTTTAGTGGGACGGTCCAAAAAGGAAATATGACCACTTTTAGCGGGACGGAGAGAGCATATTTTAAAAATTATTAATTAAAATGATAAATTTAGTTGTGTCATAGAATGTGAAACACAAAAAAAATTATTAATTAAAATAATAAATTTAGTTGTTTGGAGAATTATTCATATTGAATTGTTATGGAATTTGGACTAGTTTTATTGAATACAATAGCAAATATGAAACCAGAATAATTTTATATGATTATTAACAATAATTTATACGTTTAAATAATTATTACTTTCTGATCGATCGCCGAATTTCGAAGTGAGATTTGCACGATAATTAGAAAGTAAACGAGACGAGGTTTACGTGGTTCGATCTTTAAAGAGATCTACGTCCACGGGAGAGCTCTCTTTCTTTATAATTTGAGAACTGATATCTTGATTTTAGAGAGAGTGATTGTGTGTCTGTCCCCTTTAATTGAGCTTTAACCTCTATTTATAGATAACAGAGGCGGTTTATAGCTATTTATAGTAAGTGGGCCGTGCTATTGGGCCGGCCGAGCTGCTTCGGGGTGTTTGGGCCTTATTGATGGGCCATATCCTATCACATCCCCCCCCTCAAGAGAAGATCGGCACCGAGGTGGAGATCTTGACGAGGTGGGTGTGTTGGACGAAGTGAAGATCTGGGCGAGGTGGAGATCTTGTAGTCGCCGAGGTCGAAGTGAAGCTTTGGCTGAAGCCGAGGTAGAAGTAACTCTCTGGCTGAAGCCGAGGTAG
>JAPKLX010000044.1:2213167-2229493 GCA_026898415.1 Leonotis leonurus | reverse complement strand
GCTGAAGCCGAGGTAGAAGTAACTCTCTGGCTGAAGCCGAGGTAGAAATCGTGGTGGTGGAAGACAGCTGTTGTAGAGGGTTGTGGGTGACACGTGTCGCCTTTCTGTTGGAGGAGTCGAAGAGGCGGGTTTTTGAAAAAGAGGCGGTTGGGAAAAGGTGAAGTGATGTCTATAAAGGCTTCCTTTGGAAGCTAACAAACACTTTTCACTTTTCGCAACCCTAGTTTCACTTTCCCATCTGCAAAAAGCTTTCAAACTTTCTGCCATTGTCGACTTCAACCCCGAGAAATTTCATTCGCATTTTTCTACCAAGTAAGTTCCTGTGATTATGGCTACTGCTTCCACTTCTTCTTCTGCCTTTTCTGTTTCTTCTTCGCGTACTCCGAGTGGTAGGGAGATTGAATCTCCGTCGCCGCTTAGGAGCGTTTCGGCGAGGGTCACCGCGAGGGTTTTTACCCGAGCGGCGCTACCCCCTATTCCTCAACTTATAGAGTACCCCCTTCTGACTGGGTCGGAGGCTGCCTTGGAGTGTGCCTCAATTATGAGTGAATCCCATATGTCCAACCTAGCTAGAAAATTTTGTTTTCCCGATTCTGTAGAGTTTATTTTACCTAGGGCGGAGGATAGAGGTTGCTCTCCTCCCGTAGGGTTTTTTACTATGTATGAAGATTACCTTTACTTCGGTCTTCGTCTGCCATTACATCGTATTTTTGTAGAGCTTTTGGATAGATTCGAGCTCCCCTTGGGTCAGTTCGCGCCTGCTTCCATTAAGCAGGTAATAGGTTTTTGTGTCGAGGTCGGTCGCCGAGGTGGGCCGATGTCGTTGGAGTCTTTACTCCGTTTTTTTAGGGTAAAGCGGGGGCCAACTGGGTGGGTATACCTCTCGCCTGTAAATAAGTTCAAGTTGGTCACCCCATCCAAAGTGTCAAACTGGCAGAAGAAGTTTTTCTTCTGCCGAGCTGAAGGCGTGCCCCTCCATGGCTGGTCGGCGGCCAAATTTGGCCCGCAACTAAGGGTGGATCCCGTCGGTGAGCTCGAGACGAGCTTGATGGACCTCGGCGCCGTCAAAAGGACTTACGCCGAGGAGGAGCTCTCGAGGCACGGGCTGAGCCCATGTGACACCCTGGCCGACGTGGATCCGGGTGAGGCTTCGTAGTGTAGTTTGTCTTCGTTATCCGAACTAATATTTTGACTTCGTTTATCCGAACTGGACTAATACTGTTGTATTTCCGCAGTGGATCCCGAAGTGTTGCAGGCAGCCCTGAGGAAGAAGAAGAAGAGGCCGAGGGTCACCTCGGCCGCCGAGGAGACGCCGCGCCCGGAGAGGGCGGAGAGGGAGGAGGCCGGGGCGACTCCAAATGTGATTGACCTGGAGGAACCTCGGAGGGAGGAGGTGAGGGGCCCGGATGCTCGGGCGTCCGGGTCGGGGGAAGCTCGTAGGGCCCCGTTCCCCGAGGTGAGTGGAAGAAGTTTGTCTTTACTTCTATTCTTTTTCTTGTTCTGTATTAACATATTCTGTGCAGGAGGCGGATGTGGCATTGGACGGGCTGAGTGCCCTCTCGAGCTTCATTCTCGGTGGAGTCGAGCAGTTCAGGGCCCTAAAAGCCGAGCTCGAGGGGGCGAAGGCTGAGGCGGCGAGGGCGGAGGAGCAGGAGGCCAGGACTTTGGTCGAGCTGCTCGCGGCGGAGAGGAAGGCGTCGGCGGCGGAGGCCGAGGCGGCAAGGTTGAGGGGGGAGCTTGCCGAGGAGAAGGAGAGGATAGCCCGGATGGCGGCGGAGCAGGGCGAAGTGTTTCGGGCTCTCGCCGAGCGGATCTTCCGCTCCAAATATTTCGGCACAGTGGCGGCGCATCTGGTGAGCGCCATGAGTATGCCGATTACTGCGGCGGCGCTCGACCGTGTCGCCAAGGATTACCCCGAGCTTGACAAGGTCAAGTATGGGTATGAGGTGATGTCAAAGGAAGAGATGCTGCGGGAGTACGCCGAAGTACTCGTGGAACACACCACGGTGATCCCGGTGGTCGAAAGGTTGGCGCGGGAGAAGGCTCCGCTCTCCGAGCAGGCGGTTCGGCGGTGTCCGGCAGATCGGGATGATAATCTGGAGGCGGTCATCGCCGAGCTTGCCAGGGAGGCGGCCGCTGGCGGCGAGGGAGGAGGGGAGGCCGGTGACGAGGAGCCCGAGGTCGGCGATAGTTAGCTTTTTCTTCTCTTCTCTTTTCTTTTTTTTTTTTTTAGCTTGTATCACGCCGCCGCTAGGGCGGCGCTTTTTCCACATGTATATGAAGTATCCTTTTTGAACTGCGCTTTATGCTGAACTGTTTAATTTTTGCTGCTGTAGCCTGTCTTTGATTTCTCCAATACTTCGCATTTTGAACAACAAATAAATGAGCTTCGTCGCGCTGCCGAGGCTGCCGAGGTCGAGGTCGCGTGTTGGAAAAGCCGAGCTACCAACATCGAGACCGAGCTCGAGGCGAAGCTTAGGTCGGCTCAGGAGAAGCTTGATGAAGAGCACGCGAAGTTTCTGGAGCTTGAAGATAAGTTCAAGAATGTCAAGGACGATCTCCAGACTTTTAAGGCTATAGCCGAAGAGCATGAAGAGTACGAAGAACGTATACACAGAAGCGGTGGCCTGACCATATACGAGGTCTCTACACAAATAAAGGAGGTTCGAGCTCGAGCAAGGGAGTACCGAGAAAGGTACGGCGATGACTCCTGGCAAGTTCGTGAGCAGGAAGAGGCGCTTCTCAAGCTCGGATCTATGTATAAAATTATTCAGAAGAGGAACCCGAAGCTGAAGAGGTGGATTGAGTCCAAGAATACAAGACTTGATCCTGCCTCGGAAGCCTTTTTGGAGGTTAATTTGGGGGGGGTGCAGCCGCCCAGTGCGGCCCTGACTCGAGAGCAGACTCAAGCGATCATGGCTCGGGGCGGTGGCCGACGTGTGGTGACTGGCCGAGGTCGATCCGCGCCTCCAGGCCGAGGTCGGGCTGCGCCTTCAGGCCGAGGTCGATCTGCGTCTCTAGGCCGTGGCCGAGGAGGTTTTGGCCGTGGCGAAGGAATGGCTTTTTTGGATACGGTACTCGGTCATGGTGGTGCCAGTTCGAGCTCGGGTCTGGGCTTCGTGGAGAAGTACCTTAGTTTTAGCGGTAGGTCTCCGGGGTCGGACCCTCCATCATGATTGTAATAAATACATATGAAATAAAATACAATTTTTCCCTTGTCATTACTTCTCTAAAGCTTTACTCAATTTGTATAATCAAGTTTGCTTCAAGTTCTTGTGATGACTGGCTTGTACTTCGTAGTCACTGCGTTTCATGCCGAACTTCTTTCTGTAGACGAGGTCGAAGTTTAACGAACTTCTTTTGATGTACTTCGAGTGGCTACTTCGTCTAGGGACGAAGTTTGGGCCTCCGAGGATCCACTTCGTTTAGGAACGAAGTTTCGGCTTGCTAGGTGCCACTTCGTTTAGAAACGAAGTTTCGGCTTGCGAGGTGCCACTTCGTTTAGGAACGAAGTTTCGGCTTGCGAGGTGCCACTTCGTTTAGGAACGAAGTTTCGGCTTGCGAGGTGCCACTTCGTCTGAAGTCGGAGTTTTGGCTTTGAAGTCCCTTATTTGTCGATGTAATCGATAGGAGTGGTCTCCTCGCGCGGTTGACTGCTACTCTCAATTTGGAGTTTTAGCTTGACTTGGATCTAATGCAGCATGTATACAAAAAATGCTTCACAAAAGAATTTAATAAAATCCGAACTACATAAATTACAAATAATATTTCTTCAAATGAGAAATATGCCAAGTTCGGGGTATTGGCGCCCCAGATAAGTGAACGAGCTTGTATGAGCCTTTGCCGAGGACATCTTGGATTTGATATGGACCTTCCCAGGTGGCTTCAAGTTTACCGAGCTTCTCCGACTTGCTAACTTCATTATTCCTGAGAACGAGGTCGCCTATTTGAAACTGCCGATGTTTCACTCGATTGTTGTAATACCGAGCTACTTGTTGTTTGTACCGAGCTTCTTGTATGTAGGCTCGTTCTCGTTTTTCCTCCAACAAATCCAAATTAGTTCGGAGGCCTTCTTCATTAGCATCGGTTGTGAAGTTTATAGTTCGGGGGCTAGGCAAACCGATCTCCACTGGGATTACTGCCTCGGTTCCATAGACGAGGCTGTATGGTGTTTCTCCATTGGATGTCCGAGGTGTAGTTCGGTAGGACCATAGGACTTGGGGTAAGTTTTCGGCCCAATCTCCCTTGGTTTTGTCGAGACGAGTCTTTAAACCTTTGACTATTGTCCGGTTCGTGACTTCGGTCTGACCATTCGCTTGAGGGTGCGCTACCGAGGTGAATTTCTGCTGGATACTGAGCTCGTCACACCATTTTTTAAATGCCTTATCCGTGAATTGAGTTCCATTATCTGAGACGAGGATGTGAGGTACACCGAAGCGACAAACTATACTCTTCCAAACGAAGTTGAGGGCCTTTTTGCTTGTAATTTTTGCAAGAGGCTCGGCCTCTACCCACTTCGTAAAATAGTCGATGGCGACTATTAGGAATCGTAGTTGGCCGGGGGCCTGCTCAAAGGGACCGACGATGTCTATCCCCCATTGCATGAAGGGCCAGGGGCTTTGCATGGTGGTCAGCTCGGTTTGAGGTACCCTCGTTACTGTTGCATGAATTTGGCACTTTGGACACCTTTTGACGAGGTCGACTGCGTCTTGTAGCATGGTCGGCCAATAGTATCCCCATCTCATAATCTTTCTGGTTAAAGCCCGAGCTCCGACGTGACTGCCACAGGATCCTTCATGCACTTCGCGTAGGATGTAGTCCGCTTGATTGGATCCCGCGCACCTTAGAAGAGGTTGAAGATATGATTTTCTGTACAATACTCCCCGTTCTAAGACATACTTGATTGATTTGTTCTGAAGCTTCCGAGCTTCGATTTTATCATCAGGGAGTTCGCCTCTTTCTAAATAATCCTGAAGTGGTGTCATCCAGTTCGGCTCGTCATCGATCACTGCGTTCACTTCGGCTTCCTCTATACTTCGGGTGGTAACTTCTTCTACCGGAGAGGCCGTGGATGACGACGCGAGCTTGCTTAATGCATCAGCTCGGTCGTTTTCGCCTCTCGGGATTTGTATCAACTCGAAGTATGAGAAGCTTTCTTGTAAAGTTCTGACCTTGTGGAGATACTTCTTCATTCTTTCGTCTCGCGCTTCGTATTTTCCGAGGACGTGGCTCACTATGATTTGGGAGTCACTGTAGACTTGGATGACCCGTAGCTGAAGGCTTTGCGCAAGGCGAAGTCCGGCTATAAGAGCTTCGTATTCCACTTCGTTATTGGTGGTTGGGAAGCTTAACCGTAAAGCATAAGGGATTTGTTTCCCTTCCGAACTGATGAACAAAACTCCAACTCCGCTTCCCTTTTTGCCCGACGCTCCATCGACGTAGACTTTCCAACAATCTATGGGGGGTGTCTTCGGCATTTTCTCTTAGGTATTCTCCTCGGTAGGTTTGGTAAGCTTCGGAGGCTCGGTGAATACTGCTTCCACCAGGAAATTTGCCAGCGCTTGCCCCTTGATAGCTTGCCGAGGTGCAAAGCAGATTGTGTGCTCGCCAAGTTCGACCGCCCACTTGGCGATTCGCCCCGAAGCTTCAGGCTTCGTAAGCACTTGCCGAAGTGGTAGGTCGGTCAATACTTGTATCGGATGAGCATGAAAATAGGGTCGAAGTCGTCTCGCAGCATTCACTAAGGCGAGCGCGACCTTCTCCAAAGGTTGGTACCTCGTTTCTGGCCCTTTCAAGGCTCGGCTTATGAAGTATATAGGTAATTGCCGAGGTCCTTCTCGAACTAAGACTGCACTTATTGATTCATCCGAGGCGGCGAGGTATAGGGAAAGAACCTCGTCTTCCTTTGGGACGGATAAAGTGGGTAAGTTGTCGAGATACTTCTTCAAACTCTCGAAGGCTGACTTGTGCTCGTTATTCCACTCAAAGTCTGGAGCCTTCTTCAGGATCTTGAAGAATGGGAGTTGCTTCTCGGCTGCTTTAGATAGGAATCTGCTTAGCGAGGCCAAGCAGCCCGTCAACCGATGCACGTCGTGTACTGACTTCGGAGCTTGCATTTCTTGGACGACTTTAACCTTTGCTGGGTTGGCTTTTAATCCTTCGCGAGAAACCCAACACCCTAGGAATTTTCCGGACTGGACTATGAAAGTACATTTTCCTGGGTTTAACTTTAGGTTCACCTCGCGGAGCAGTTTGAAGACGACCTGGAGGTCGTTTAAAGTAGTGTTGACTTTTTTGCTTTTGACAACGATGTCGTCGACATATACTTCAACAATCTGACCGATGTGAAGTTCAAATATTTTGTCAACCATCCTTTGATATGTAGCTCCAGCATTTTTGAGTCCAAAGGGCATCTTCTTATAAGCGAAAATGCCGAAGTCTGTCACAAAGGCTGTCTTCGGAGCGTCCTCGGTATTCATAAGGACTTGATGGTAGCCTTTGTACAGATCAAGAAAACTAAAGGCCTCGTGACCCACGAGGGCTTCTACTTTCTTATCAATGTTGGGGAGGGGGTAACAATCTTTAGGGCAGTGTTTATTGAGGTCGGTATAATCAACACACATGCGCCATCCCCCTACTTGCTTCTTCACCATTACGGGGTTGGCCAACCACGTCGGATATTTCACCTCGAATAGAATATCGGCTTGTTGTAGTTGGCGTACCTCGTCGCGTATCACCTGATTTCTCTCGGCAGCGAAGGCTCGTTGCTTTTGCCGAACTGGTTTTACCTCGGGGTCGATGTTGAGGTGGTGAGTTATAATATCTGGTGATACCCCGGTCATGTCTAAAGGAGACCAGGCAAAAATGTCTCTAAACTCCCGAAGTAGTTGAATAACTTGACCTCGGAGTTCGGCACCCCCGACGAAACCGACCTTGACGACCTTGGACACGTCGTTTTCATAGAGTACGACGTCTTCTAGAGGTTCTGCAGCAGACGAGGTCGACTTCGGCACTCTGGGGTTCTGTAATTGCTATGCTTGGGGATGTTGTACACCAGAACCTCGGAGTGCGACTTGCATGCACTCCTTGGCTTGTGTTTGATTGCCCCGAAGAGTGATAACTCCATTCTTTGAGGGTATTTTGATCATTAAATGGTAGGCCGAGCATACTGCTCTCGTCGCTATCAGCCGATCTCGCCTAAAATAATGTTGTAGGGAGAGTTGGCTTTGACGACGAAGAAGTGGATTATCTTTGTAGTGGATAATGGACTTCGTCCTACTGTCACGGGGAGTGAGATCGTTCCATCTGTTGAGGTCTCCCCTTGTGTGAAATTCTTCAACGGAATGGGTGCTGGTTTTAAGCGAGCTTCTTCGATGTCGAGTTTGCCGAAGCACCCTTTGAAGAGTACGCTGACCGAGGCTCCACTATCAACAAAGACTCGGTGTACCAATTTGTTAGCCACCACGGCTTCGATAATAGTGGCGTCTTGATGAGGCGAGGCATGAGGAACAGGGTCGTCATCAGAGAAAATAACGACCTCGTCCTTTTTGAACCTTTTGTGCGAAGGCTCCTCCGAAGGTCGGTTTCGAGCTTCGGCCTTCAGCGACGACCTTGTTGAACCTTGGGGCACTCCGATGATGGCGGCGATGACTCCATCATACTGAGGTTGATTCTCGTCGTCGTCTTCGTCATCATGTCTTGTCTTCTTATTTTGGGGTTTGCAATTTTCTCCCCTATTCCTTCTTCGTTTGCTTCTGCTCCGAGGTTGAGTATCCGGTTGATTTTGACCTCGGTATCTTCCTAAGGTACCATCTCGTGTTAGGCGGTCGATTTCCGAGGCAAGATTGCGACACTCCTCGGTGTCATGGCCGTGGCCGCCATGGAACTCGCAGTATTTATCCAGTGATCGTCTGCTTGATCCAGTTCGGGATAACGGTGGAGGTCTCTGGAACAAGTCTGCGTGAAGCTCATAAATTTCCGCCCGAGATCTGTTCATCGGAGCGAACCGATCTTGCTCTGGATTAGGCCGAGGTCCGAGGCGAGATGCTAATGGACCTCGTTGGATTCTTTCAAGAGCACCTCGTCGATGCTGCCCTTGATCTGCTCGTTCTTCCTTTCTCTTTTTATCCTGACCTTCAGGTCGGTCAGTGGCTCGTTTCTTCCTGTCCGCCTCATCCGCTTCGGCAAACGCATCAACAATCCTCCATAGTTGTTTGGAGGTTTGGGGGCGCTCTTTAACGAGCTCCCTGAAGAGTGTGCCGGAGTGAATGGCGTTTTGAAACGCCGAAATGAGGACATCGTCCGAAAGGCGATCGACCTTGAGGCTCTCGTTGTAAAACCGAGCTAGGAAGTCGCTAATGGATTCTCCTTGTCCTTGTTTTAGGGTAAGGAGCTGAGTCGAACTCATTTTGGCTTCGGCTTTTTGGAAGAAACGCCTCTCAAAGGCATCTAGAAGGTCGGCGTACGACCCTATGCTGCTGCGAGGGAGGTTATCAAACCACTTCCGTGCATTGTCCACCAACAATTCGGGGAAGACTTTGCACATGTAAACATCCTCGGCCAGTCCCTGGTTCAGCATGTTATACTGGTATTGCGACAAAAAGTTGCTCGGGTCGCAAGAACCGTTATAGGGCTTGATTGGCGGGACCCTGTATGCTGAAGGGAGTGGTGTGTAGAGAATTTTGTTGGTGAAGGGGGTAATGATTCTGCTGTAAACAGTGAATCTCCCCTCTCGATGGTCGTCCTCGTTACGTCGAGAATAGTCGACGTTTCGACGAGGTGGCGTCTTCTCTCTTCGGTATTCCTCGTCACGTCGGTAATGGTCGACGTTTTGACGAGGTGGAGTCCTTCTTCGGTGTTCCTCGTCACGTCGGTAATGGTTGACGTTTTGACGAGGTGAAGTTGAGCCTCGCCGAGGTGAAGCAATATTTCCTCGGCGATTATGCAGTCTTTGGGGGACTTTGTCATCTCTCTCCTCGGCAATTGGCTCCGAAGCTTGGGGTCGTTGTGATGGACCCGCTTTGTCCTCTTCGCACTGACTTCGTTGTTGATGTTGTTCGGCGAATTTGAGGAAATCTTGCTCATGAAGATCTAGATATGCTTTGAGCGCATGGCCGAGCAGAGGTTGAAGTGTGGTATTCCCTTGATTTTGATTCAATCTTTCATTGCTAATAGAGTCATCAGCTCGGTGGGAAAGGACATCTTCTACATGGCCTTCGGGAGTTCGGCGGTTTGCGACCTGCCTACCAGACCGAGCATAGTGTTCATCCCCTTCGTTGGTTGATAGACGAGGTGGATTACGAGGCATTTCAGCCTCGTTTTGCTTTCCTTTAGCAGCAGCAGCTATAGCATTAGATCGAGTGGATCTAACCATTGTGTTTTCACTTCGGAAATAGTGATCGGACACAAAATTTACTTCCTTTCCCACAGACGGCGCCAGTGATCGATCGCCGAATTTCGAAGTGAGATTTGCACGATGATTAGAAAGTAAACGAGACGAGGTTTACGTGGTTCGATATTTAAAGAGATCTACGTCCACGGGAGAGCTCTCTTTCTTTATAATTTGAGAACTGATATCTTGATTTTAGAGAGAGTGATTGTGTGTCTGTCCCCTTTAATTGAGCTTTAACCTCTATTTATAGATAACAGAGGCGGTTTATAGCTATTTATAGTAAGTGGGCCGTGCTATTGGGCCGGCCGAGCTGCTTCGGGGTGTTTGGGCCTTATTGATGGGTCATATCCTATCACTTTCATTATGCCGTAATTCTTTTTTCTTGAAATAATTTAGGACTTATAGTGAAACTAGCTCGTAATTTATTTATTTATTAGTTATTCTCTTAAATCTGACTTTTGCACGTACCCAGAGTTTACTAAAAAATTTATGTTGTTTTATGAAGTAATATTAATTCGTTAGCTTTAGGCAGATATCGCAAGTATTCCAAATTTCTCAATCATATTGGATATTAATTGATCAGAACAAAGAGAAGAAAAATGTACTCCTTTTATTTTATTAATCATGACACAATTTATATTCATTTTAGTATATTAAAATAATAAATTATATTAATCATGACACAATTTATATTTATTTAAGTATATTAAAATAAAAAATTATGTTGTTTATTAGAATAGAGGTAATAATAGGTAAGTTGTTAGTTGCCTTTGCAAAAGAAGGGAGACAAATTAGAAAAAAGAGGATCGATTCCTGGAAGTGGGTCATTAATCTGTTTACATATTAAAATAAAAAAGTGGGTTCAAATCCACAATCTTGTTAATCCTTTAGAAACGAACATCTTTAAAATAAATGATGAATAAAAATATGAACAAACAAAAGCCTACCTTAATAATTTATTGGAGTAGAAAGAAAGTAGCAAAAATGGTTTACACGTGTTAAGATTTTGTTGAAATTTAATCTTAATATAAATAAATCGATGTAATTAAAACAAAACGCTCATAGCAAGCAGACCTACCAACTTGCGTGCATTACTCATTTTATCAGTCAACAAATTCCAACTTAGATGCACCTTTCCAATTCACAAATACATGTCTGTTTTCCTTAAGTAATTAATTAATTTGAGACATTTTAGCTAGGTTTTCGAGGAAAAGTGTGGAAATGGAAATAAGGATTGATTAATGCACATGTATATTATTATTATATGCACGTGTAGTTGCATGCAAGTCATAGATTTGCGTATCGGTATTACGTTTGTCCATATGTATTCATTCCGTATTAATTATTATTATTTGTAACATGTTATATAGCAGTGTCACCATTCAACATTAACTTCACTACTACGTCACTAATGCACCTACGCTAAATTTAATCAATTGAAATTTGACTTCTATTAAAATTTGACATTAGGTTCATTTCTTGCTATCTAAAAAGACCTTGTTAGTACGAGTTCGTTTCCCCCTAAAAAAGAAAAATCTTTAATTCACATATTTGTACTAATTGGAAACCTTACTAGCTTATAAATTAACATATACAGGTGAAACATGTTTAAACTTATAATATTGGCAATTAAAAGATACTAATTGGAATCTACAAGTTAAGTTAATAGGGTTTTGTTTTGTGTGGAGTAGAGTGGGAGTGGCCTTGGAAGCTGGTCTTGCTCCTCATGCATCCACACCACTTGTATTAATTTATCAAACCCTCTTCTACTTAATAATTTCTAGATAAACACCTATCGTTATTAATACTGTTTGGGCCATTCCCAACAGTGTCAAACTATTATTCTTACAAAATATCGATTTAATCTCTTGTATTGTTAGATATATGATTAGGGCGAATCAAATGAAATAACTAGTACCGCTCCATCCCCTGTTGTGGACAAAAAATTGGATGTGTCCATAACTGATGTAATATTACTATATTAACATATAAGGTATTATAATTTTTATTTTATAATACAATAATAATAATTATTTTTGTATTGATAAATATTAAATTATACCATGTTCAATAAATTTTAGTGGAGTGTGAGAATTAATAAGAATTTATTAAAAAATTAATATTTATTTATAAAGCATGCCACATCATTCACAACAACTTTTTGCTCTAGACAATATACATACGAAAATGTTTACGCGGCAAGAATTTATTAAGGGCGGTTTACGTGCGGTTTACATACAACAATATATATTTATTTATAAAGCATGCCAATATATATTAGTACCATGGATTACGTGCGGTTTTTCCAATATACATACGAAAATGTTTACGCGGCGAGAATTTATTAAAAAATTAATATTTATCTAGTGTTTCTTATGAAATACTCTATCAACGAGAATAATTTATAGTACTAATATATAAGACGGTTATAACTCCCCACAACAACTTTTTGCTCTAGACAATTGTACATCGAAACAAACATGTATAAAAAATTAGTCGAATTTACTATGAAACCTGAAATTTGTATTGTTTGTTGGGTTTCCAAGCAGGTTTATTCTTATTCATGACAAATTAGGTACTCCATTAAAATATATTAAATCCATTCTTTCTGGGAGTTTGGTGTGGGTAGCTTTGTTAGATGGATAGTTGATAATTTAATTATAAGCAGTGTCATGTTGGATTAATTTTGAGAAAATTGCGAAACAAGGGTAAGTTACAAGCATTTTCACCATCTATTAAAATAAAAGGAAATATAGCTCCACTTTTGTGTGGTATATATTAAAAGAGAAGAGAATAGTGTTCCCAATCAATCCCACCCAATTACAAATCATTAATGTTAAAACGGACTATAAAAATAACACTAATAAGTATTAACATGTTTGAACATATAAAATTAAAATCACATTCACATTCACACATTCACATAGGAATTCAACCCAATTGGCATTTGGCACCGCGTGTGAATCATCTGACGGCAGCGCGCGCGTGAATTATGTGTGGGAGTTGCGGACCTTTTCTTTTAATCGCACCGTTGATTCATCCTCAAAAGACCATTGTAGTCGCTAAATCCAACGGCCAGAATATGAGACACGTAAACTTTTTGGCGAAAGCAACAATTTTTCAAACTTAGAAATAAAACAAGGCATAGCATAGCAGTTGGAAACCCCATATTATTTTTCTTCTCCAATTCTCTCTCCTAACATACCATTTCCCAGTTTCTCTTCTTCTCTTCTCCCTCTCTCTCTTATAATGACAAGAGCAAGAATCAACATTTCCTCCTCGATTGCTAAACATCTCCTTGCTTGACCATACCTTAGGAAAAACTCATCAAATTTGCGCCGATTAAAATGACTTCCGGATTTTCCGGCGCCGGAGGGAGATCCTCCAGCATGAACAGCAATCAACAGCAGCAATTTCCTTTCCGATCGCCGCTATCTGGAATTCTGTCCGACCCGGCTTCACAGATCCGGCGACCTGATTTGATCAGAAAGAGATCGCTAGCAGAATTTCAGCTTCAGAACCAGCAAGGTTTAGGCTTCTATCTACGGAACGTCAAGCTCAGGCCGGATTTCCAGCATGCAAATCCTCTATCCCCCATCGCTCCGGACCCCTCTCTTCTACCGGATTCGCGGTACGGCCTTCCTATCCTTCACCAACACCGCCTACAACCTTTGAATGGTTCGAACAGATATACGAAAAATATGGTTTCTGGTATTTTGTCGACAAATCTTCCGGGTTCGGGTTCGGAGTTTACGGGTCAGGATACTCAGAAGAAGATAATGAATCATCGGCTTCAGGAACTGGAGAAGGAGCTTCTAGGAGACGAAGATGACGGGGAGGCCGTCTCCGTCGTTACCAACAGCGAGTGGTCGGAGACGATCCAGAATTTAATTAGCCCGACCCAACACCCCATCTCTACCTCTCCAACTTCTTCGTCCTCGTCTTGTTCATCCACCTCAACTTCTCCTCCGATTCCGAGCACCAAACAGTCTCTGATTGACGCCGCCGCAGCTATTTCGGAAGGGAATTTCGCCGCCGCCACCGCAACCACTACACGCCTCCAGCAGGTGGCCAACCCCAGGGGCAGCTCGGAACAGAAGCTCACGACCTTCATGGTTTCGGCCCTCAAGTCGCGCGTGAACCCCACCGAGCATCCTTATTCGATGTCTGAACTTTACGGCAAGGAGCATAAATTATCAACGCAGATGTTGTACGAGGTCTCGCCGTGTTTCAAGCTCTCTTTCATGGCCGCCAATCTCGCCATCCTCGACGCCACCTTGGAGCAAGGATTTCAGAGGATCCACGTCCTGGATTTCGACATCGGTGAGGGCGGACAGTACATGCATTTTCTCCACGCGCTCGCGGCCAGTAAACGCGCCGCCGTACTGAAGATCACCGCTTTCGAGGATTTGATCTCCGGCGGCGAGGACAAGCTGACAAAAGTCGGCGATAGGCTAAAAGCACTGGCCAATAATATCGGCGTGTCCTTCGATTTTGCAGTGAAGAAGTTGATCGTCGGCGATCTGAGCCGAGATAAATTGGGGGTTGAAGACGGCGAAGCCCTCGCCGTAAATTTCGCGTTTAATTTGCACAATTTACCCGACGAGAGCGTGACAACGGAGAACATGAGAGACAAGCTACTCCGCCTCGTGAAAGGTCTATCGCCTAATGTGACGACGGTGGTGGAGCAGGAGATGAACGGCAACACAGCGCCGTTGACGGTGCGCGTGAGAGAAGCGTACGAGCACTACGGCGCATTGCTGGACTCGCTCGAGGCGACCGTGTCAAAGGGGAACCAGGACCGGGTAAGAATCGAGGAGGCGGTTGGGCGGAAGATCGGCAACTCGGTTGCGTGCGAGGGGAGGGAGCGAGTGGAGAGATGCGAGGTGTTCGGCAAGTGGCGGGCCAGGATGAGTATGGCCGGATTTGAGGCAGTGGCGATGAGTCAATCCGTGGCTGACTCGCTCAGGGCGAAGCTTAACTCGGGTACACGTGGCAACCCGGGATTCACCGTGTCGGAGCATTCCGGCGGAATCTGCTTTGGGTGGATGGGACGAACACTCACCGTCGCTTCTGGGTGGCGCTAGTCTCTTTCCTCCACTTTTTCAAACTAAAACAAAATGCAAAAATCAATTGTGTTAATTCAGTTTTATTATTATTATAGACTTTATTTATTATTCTGTTTATGTAATTGCGAATGTTGCATTAGCGTTTTATATGGAGTAACTTTTTGGGAAGATAAAAGAGAAAAAAAATGAATGGAATGGGTACCCACAACCACAAGAGGGTAGGGAATTAATAAGCGCCTTCATTTATTCGCTCCACCACTCAATTTATTTATCTAAAATCACTCTCTTTTTTACTATCTGTTTACTCGCTAATTGAAACTTTAAATACTTATTCAATTTTTATCTTTTTTTTTTTATTTTGCGTAAAGAGAAACAACTTATTTTAGGTTGTGTAGAAAGAAAATAATGGTATTTGGGTTAGTATTGAATATTGATCCATGTGAACTGTATATCAATTTTCCAATGCTTATTTCTTCGTATTTCTATAGTGTCTGATTATTATAAATAAAAAGTTTGAAATGTAAATTATTTTTGTTAATATTTTTAAATGACAAAATGTAAATTATTTTCGTATATGTAGCGAATTAAAATTAAAATAATATAGTTGACATAAAAAATTGAAAAGTGCATACCTGTCTAATTATATATATTAGGTCAATTAATTTTCTTTTCATGTTGGGAAAATTGCAAATAAAAAGTCAATTGCAGCCTTTGTTATTTTTTGGTCTTGACCAAAATGCATAAGAGAGAGAATAGAAAGGTTAGTTTTTTATTTCTTCTTTCTGCTACCAATTTATTACTCCATCCCTACAATTAACATAAATACCACTTTTCTATTCAACGTTACCCTAAGTTTCGCACATTTTTAAAAATAACAAAAATTATCTATTAAAAAAATTGTAGACCTACCACCTTTATACATTTTACATTACTGTATACACTCTTTTAATAACCGTGACAGAGATAAATCTGTCAAATTTAGTGGGACGGGAATAATACTTTTTTTTTTGACTATATTCTTCTTTTTAAAATAATTTAATTTAACCTATTTTGTACTCTATCCGTCCACCAAAATGGTTTACGTTTTGTCATTTTGGGATGTACACGAAAATGGTTTACATTTGAAACTTTCCTTTTATAGCAAGTGGACCCACCACATCCACTACACAACTTAATTTAAAACAATACTTTAAGTGGAACCCAAACTCTACTAACTATTCACAATCAATTTAAAACTATATATGAAGTTGGACCCTAACTCCGCTCACTACATATCCCTATTAAAATCAAAACATAATATTAAAACTCGTGTCGGCTCAAACCGTAAACTATTTTCATGGACCCATGGAGTATATCAGGTGAAGTCGAACTTGATTTATTTCTATTAATTAAATTGTGTGTGTTGTGATGAAGAATCACCTACAAAAAGAAGAAGAAAGAATTACTAAAAGTTAGAGCATCCGCAGTGGCGGGCAGATATGGGGTTCGCAAAATGGGTTTCGGTGGCATTTCTGTAATTAAATGGAACTTTTTAAGTTTGGGGTTTGAGAGATTGTTGGTAGGTTGCAGTGGGGGTTTCACACTTTGGGGTTTGGGAAACTCTACTAATCATTATAGAATGATTGAATTTGTATTAATTTAATTTGTTAATTTAATGTGTTAATTTATAATTACAAATTTAAATGAATAAATATGTATTTAAATTTTAATATGTTTTATTTTATTTAATAAATATGTATTTAAAAAATAAAAAATTAAAAAAAACGAAAAAAATAAATAAAAAAGGGGGTGGGGCGCGCGCCCGGGACACCTGCAGCGGTGAACCCGCGCGGGGCGCGCGCCCGCGCGCCCGATATCGCACTTGCC